>JAAAKL020016666.1:0-10935 GCA_010016065.2 Carybdea cf. marsupialis auct. non (Linnaeus, 1758) | reverse complement strand
TTACACAGGGCCCTTATTTTTAACAGCATTTGTTTGCCGACAAGGTCACCTTGTATAAATAACTATTATTATTATTATTATTATTATTATTATTATTATTATTAATACCGAGTAAAAGACCATAAAAACCATGGTCTTCATTGGAACACCAAAGTCGAATAGAAAGCGGGGTCTGCCAAAAATGAAGTACCGAAAAACAAAGCGAAAAAACTAACAGCCGGTAAACTGACGAAGCAGCAACGTTTTAAGCTCTTTTCATTTGGAGCAAACAATTGTTTTCGTCTAGCCTCCAAAAGGTTGGAAAAATCCTGCATATCTCCCTTCATGCGGGATCAGTTGAAGTTTTGATGTACGGTCAATCAAGGCACTGTGCTTTCTCAACTTCTGATTACTAGACTTGTCCAATTATTTTCATATTCTGCTAAATCCACGAATTTTTTCCCAAGAGATTCCATCATAATCCATGCCAACACTTCACTCTTCTATATCCTTTATTGGTATGTCTGAAATATTTCCTAGTTTAACGTGCCAAAAAAGTTCAGTAAACCTTTACATGACATCCCTAATAAAAAACGTCAAATCCTAAGCCTTGTCCATAAACAATTTCTTCGAAATTTCATGATAAATTTGTGCGATTCCTTTGAAATGAACATACCCAATTGTAAACCATCGATACCACGGACACTAGAGAAAGTCTTTGACGATAAATGTTGGACTGGCCACTCCTTAAACGTTTCCCTCCACTAATTTCAAATGACATACGAGTATTATTGTAATTAGTCCTACGTGTTCTGTAGCGTTGAATATCTTCCCATTGACGGCATGACGGCGAAGATATTTCCTCAGTGACGGTTTCGAAACCATGACACTGCACTTCCGCGAGGGCTGTCCGATATTTCGATCGTAAACCTTTCACGTCATTATTGGGACGTCTGAAGTCCAGTCATTCATTCACTTCCTCTTCCGTATGGGTTTAAAAACCGAAGTCAAAAGGAGAAAGACTCACAGAAGAACGAGACCTGCTAGAGTTAGTAACTGGCCGATTATTGCCTTGGCTTTAGTCGAATCTCTCTGGCCTTAAGGGTCTACAAACCTTTATCTACTACGCCTGAAAAGATTAAACGGAACAGCCGAAGATCTAACACGACTTTCAAGTATCAAACATCGAACTCCTTCAAGTACTCCTTCAAAGACGTCAAAACTGATGAACGCTTAAGATTCTCTATCTACTCTTTTTGATGTGTATACTATTGTTGTAATTTCTATTGTTTTATCACTTAATGGAAAATCCTATTTCGAAGTCTAGTTACTGTTTCGTCCGTACGTTGAGCATGCTATATTTTATGTGCGGCGACTCCGTAACACAAGTTAAGCCATTTATTCAATTATTTCTCAAGCCCATGCTTCCATGCGCACCTGTACCGCTAAAGTTTACACCAACTACCGTAATGCGCAGTGCTCAAGTTGCGGCGTCATTAAACGACTCCAGTCTCTACTTTAGTATCTATTAGATGAATACGCCTACATAACGAAATTGAGAGTGATAACAATCCCTGTTCAGACCAGCTCCAACAAATCATCCAAAACGTGGCAACAGGCTAAAAATAAATAAGTAAGTTAATGGACTGGAAAAGGGTATCCGGCGATCCTCCAAACATGATAAATCCTGTCTTGAGAATGAGCTGGCCGTGATAGGCGGATAAACGAACAATTTTGAAAAGTGTCAATGCTGTTGGGAATTGTACAGCGATTCCCACCCTTCCCCTAAACTACACGGTAGTCTTAAATACGATACATCATGGCTTCCTCAAACTCCTCTTGTAACTGCTTCGTTGTTTGCATGAGACCCGTTTACACAAGTGACGACTATAACTCTAATTACAATCTGACTACCTACCTCCTGGTACCGGCGTAATCCATCCAGCCTTGGTTTTACACTCTTCATAGTGAACGTCGCCTACCAAACGCTGGCCACTTTTCTTGCTAGCATCTACACAATGAGACGGAGGCGATAACCAGCTGTTAACCCATACACTTACCAAAACAAAAACTTGGTACAGCAACTTCAGTAAGAGAACTCACACAATCCTCAAGTTTGCATCAAACATTTAACCAAGCAAAGTGAAAATTTTTTGATGGCCTTTACTCACCAGCCTCTAATCAGCTATATGTATTGTTACCAACAACAGGAACAAAGCTTCTTAATCCTCAACTTCAATGTGACCTCGTTTCTCAGATAATTGAAAGCATTTGTTAGGGAAAAGATCAACTGAGCATTCGAGATGATCATGGCAAAGCTTTTAAGGGTCACATCTGATGCTAATATTTTAGGAGAACGGCACCTTTCCGAAATTTTAGTAGCATTGGCTCATTTGTTGCTGCTGAGAAGAGCAAGGTGACACTGATAAATCATGTCATTCATTGACAGCTAATGAGATAAAAATTTCTAAATACAAAATTTTTAGGGCTTGGAACGGCCCCTTGTCCGATTTTTCTTCACAACGTCCTGACCCTTAAACGCAGGCTACTACACCTGCGGACGCAAACACCTTTGGCCAACAATCTTGAATTTGACTAACAGGAACAATTCCTTAGGTTGCTAAACATTGACACCCTGCGTCACTCCCACTTATCCATTTCATAACCATAACAGAGTACAAAAAGCAAGCACCTACTCCATCAAACTAATTAGGTTCATTAACATGAACTGATTAGAATCAATTAAGATGGATTGAACACTAGTATAACCTCTTAAACTGCCCTAAAGCTGAGTAAAATGCAATAGACTGGCCCAGAATACACAGGAACTAGCAAACAGCATCCTAAACAACATTTGATGTCAGTCTAGACTACTTAAGGCACCAACGAAGCTGCGCTCTCCAAAATTGACTTTACCTTTTAACCACCACCCCCCACCGCTGTCCCTTGGGCCACCTATTATCTCCTCGTTTTTCAGGTTCCCTACCCCTTGGAAGGATTTTAGATTTGAAACCGCCCCTTGCGTATCGGCAGCCAGCCTCGTTGTTGACAGAAGGCTAGGGCAATGTAGTTCGACTTAGCTCAAATTAACAGAGTTAAAATCGGAAAGCAGGTTAGTTTGGAGAAACGACCCATTTTATATACGTCGGCGTAGACTTACTAATTTAACTTCACCAAAACTAGTTGGTCAGACAATATTGCAATCCCAAATGTGTGGCTCGGCCATGCACAACTATACTTCAAATTACAAGGATTTAGAGTGCTTAAATACACACCTGGAACTGCTGTTATTCCACAGTCGATAACCACTGCCCCTGGTTTAACCCAGTCGCCCTTAAAAAAATAAAACCAGTTTTTAACAAAACGTAATCAGTATAGTTACAAAAAATCCCATAATACGTCAATTACAACTCAATCATATCGAACACCAAACCTCGCAAAGCAAACCAACATCTGCAGACCAATAAATAAAATTAGTACCCTGAAAAGGAGTATATAAGGGGTAACGGCCCAAAGACCATGGCCCCGGACGAGAGCTGTTACGTTTAAAGTGCACAAATATCCACGGCTTTTTGACCAGCCTCTTGTTGCCTCATTCCTTATTCCATGCCTCTGAGGACATTTCTGACTCTCGAAAGTCGTGAAATGAAAGAAAGCAATCACCTGATAGGTCAAGCCATCAACTGATAGGTCAAGCCATCAACTGATAGGTCAAGCCATCAACTGATAGGTCAAGCCATCAACTGATAGGTCAAGCCACCAACTGATAGGTCAAGCCATCAACTGATAGGTCAAGCAATCAACTGATAGGTCAAGCCATCAACTGATAGGTCAAGCAATCAACTGATAGGTCAGGCAATCAACCGATAGGTCAAGCCGTCAACTGATAGGTAAAGCCACCAACTGATAGGTCAAGCAATCAACTGATAAATCAAGCCGTCAACTGATAGGTCAAGCCATCAACTGATAGGTCAAGCAATCAACTGATAAGTCAAGCAATCAACTGATAGGTCAAGCAATCAACATAAGATAAGGTAAGATTCTATGAGGACGAGGAAGATTCCCGGTAAGAGAACACAGGTGTGGCTTCTATCTACCATCTACAACATTTGTGTCTATTATACAAACGATTACAAAATTCTCGCCTTCCGATGTCTCAAAATTGGAGAATTAAAATGCATGACGTATGTTATATCTTTGCGGGACATCCATTCAAGTGCATTAAGGAAATCGAGATGAATTAACTAACCTACACTAGACTTCTCTCTATAGCTTATTCTAGCTTGGCGTGAAAGAAAGGGTACCGTGTAAAAGCAATTTACGTCTCTGCAAGTGAGGAAAAGTGATCCATGAGATCGATGTGAAATGGCTTTAACAAGGATTAATAAGCAAGTGCCTCTTTCATTTTAAATCACATTTTGGACGGCGTTCTGAACCGTGACAGAACTTTTTAATAAAAAATAATATGACGTTAGGCCGCAGTGAACACAATAACTCTCTAAGACGATTCTATCACAAGTTAATAAAAGTATCGATAAAAGCAACATGCTGAGGAATGGATGGGAATTGGTTGTTGTGCAGTTTGGTACGGTGCTGTGGCTTTCTGTAATAGAAGGAGGGGGGAACTGTGTAAACATAGGATTGCCTTAAGATAGACATATTCGCTGAATCAGAGAACCTTGACAGTAAAAACACTATGCGCCAACAATAGAGATAATTAAAGGCAACGTTAGCCGCCTGTTATCTTATTATCATGATAATGATCATCATTACATCAACTGCCTCATTAAAGCCTTTTAGATATCAGTTTGATCGTTATCAGTAGTATCAGCGTTATCGCTATCACCATCACTATCACCACAATAATCATCATCATACTCGTTATTATTATCGCTATCATTATCATCATCATCCTTGTTTCCTTTAAAAACATCACTTCGGTTCAAATATTTGGTTGTAGAAACATTGTTTTTATTATGATTATCATTGTCTCCATTACTCCATAACTTTAAATCAAATTAAATTACGGTTAAACCATTTTACTATTGCTAGAGTAAATGACCACCCTACAGTCATATGGATTTACTGAGTAGAAAGCGTCGTGCATTACTTGCTGTATTAAAGTACGCTACTAAACCTTGATTTTTGCAGATGGCATAGATCAGCGTTTCTCAACCTAGGGCACGCCTGAAGGTTTTATGGGTAGGCGAAGGGTGTAGGCATTCGAAGGGAAAACCTGTACTTTCTGTTCTTGTACCCGAAGCGGCATATACTACAACTGGTTTCCATTAGACAGGCCTGAGCTGTGACCAAAACTGGGAAGAAGTATTGTTCAAGCATTCCAGTTTTCCCCGATTTGAACAGTGTTTTCCGGGGTCCTGGAATCTTCTTTAGGAACCATTAATGTGGGGCAAGCAACATTTAGTTCCTCATTTGGAAGGTACGATGTTAGAATCGCAGTTGAGAGATAGAGTATACATATTATAGATTTATTACACACCATTAATGCTTTGAGAATATTATATTTTTATTACCTTGACCATATTGACCTGTCCAACTGCAGCAACTATTATGTCAGCTTCTCTTACCTCAAATGAAGATTAAAAACCTTCTTGAACATGAAGCTGCATACGATAAACAACAAACGATATACGATACTCGAAATACGATACTCCCATGTCATCTTCTCTTACCTACAATGGACTACTAAACCTTCATAAACATCGGGATTCATAATATACAAAATATAAGTACGATACGCGATAAACGATACTACCATGTCATATTCTTTTACCTAAAATGAAATAGTAAACCTTCATAAACACGGGGATTCATACAATGCAAAATATAAGTACGATACACGATAAACGATACTACCATGTCATATTCTCTTACCTAAAAACAAATATTAACCCTTCATAAACATGGGGCTCCATACGATACAAGATACATGTACGATACACGATAAACGATACTACAATATCAGCTTGTCTTACTTAAATCAAGATACTAACACTTCTTCAACATAGGTTGTATACGATAGACTGTACAATATCTACTAATGACACGTAGAAGACGTTTGGATCATTTCAGGGTACACCAGCACTCAAATTAAGCATTGGAGGATCCTTGCAGTTGAGAAACAACTTTTCTTCATTAACTAGGAGGGAACATGTAGCTCGGTGAGGCTACTATCGGTTACGTTGTATAGGTTCAAGCTATAACTTCACTCCCAAATTTGTGGCCTCTACAACGTATTCAATAATGGATCAATAGGTGATATGCAAAAACCTACATTTCTTACTACGAACACAGTATCTTTCTGTTTCTACTTGCATTAGCATTACGAATGTATGATTTTGACTTTGATTATGGTAAACTACTTAAGACGACAAACTCTCCTAGAATTTATCTGGATATGTGGAGGTAAACGGGTGACAAGCTTACAGTACTCGGGCTCCTTAGACTGAAGACTTTAAAATACGGTACTTGTTGATCTACGTGGGTGCAACGTCAGGGGAAGGCTTCCTTCAGTAGTCTGTGTTGACACCATATGTTAATTAAGTGCTGCTCTCTCTTACCACATCTGCCAAGCTTTTCGTCCTTGAGTGACATATGGTCACAGTTGCATGATGCCAAGTTAATAGGTTAGCCATTGGTGATCCCTGAAAAAGTAAATATGTAGGTGTGAGACAAAATTCAAAGTACACTTCGCTATATATTTCTAGTTTTCATCAACATTTGATACAGCAAAACACAGTGTTATATATACCCTTGAAGTAGGAATCTTCCCTTGTATAAAGTTTGGTTTACCAAGAAAGCTACACCGGGTATAAAACAGAAGATTGGAATGGACAGTCCGTACCTTGCGAATCTTGTTGAAAGAACAGAAATTCACTTCTTTAAAAGATCTCGCTTGTCATCATCGTTATTAACAAAATCACGTTTTGTTGCTCTGCGCCCAGAAATACAGATCCGCGCAATTGTGGCATGAGCATGGAGTCAGCTTTACAGCATGGTACACTTGAAACGGGACACACGAAAGATGTAGTTTCAAACGTTTCCATCTAGAGCAATAGATTTAACTGGTAGCTCCTTTATGGACAACCACAGCAAATTTGCAACAACATCTCATTAGATACCAGTCAACCTTCAAGCATTTAAGACTTGAAAACGTGAGCAAAAACAGAACCCAAAACAATCTGGAAGATCACCATAACAGAAAACAGCAATTGTAGTGATGTGATAATCTTAGTTCCATCTACAAGTTGGACCCTGAGTACGTCTCTCCGCCTAAACTGCAAATAAGGTAGTTGTAAATATATTCTATATATTTATTTTAATAACATTTTCTCTTGCTTATGGGGTCTTGATAGTATCCAACATTCTTTTCCAACTCTTAACACTAGCTTTTCTTACCAAATTTAGTGTTACATTAGGTCATTCTGATCACAATTTCCATGACCAAGTGTGAAATCAGACTCTACGAACATACTCCTTACTTTGATTGTTTATTTAGTTTCTAACTACTAGTTGAGCACAGTTACTAATCGTATCTCAATCTCGGTTATTCGACCTTCAGTTGCTTCAAACGGAGCCGCGGTACTTGGAATTAATAGGTAAGGGAAACGTACCACAATTTTGCTCCTTCCTAAAACGACGGCATTCTGGCCTTGAATTGAAACACCTGAGGATGGAGAAAAGAATCAGTTTAAGTCTGCATGTCAATTAGAGGTAGAGTGCCTGTGTAGTTTAAGGCTTTACAGTGGCGTCACTTTTTCTTTCATTCTTTTAAAAAGATTCCTGTGATGTATTGCCAAAGCAACGAATTGATATAACAGTCCATAAATGAGGGGAAACTGATGCTAGGTATTTATGTCAACTGGCATTTAAGAATGTCCCCCGATATTGCAACTTATTTTTATTCGAGATGAAAAACAAACCAACACATGACAACTAGACACAGTTATAGCTTACTAGCCACACTGACTGGAAGGCCATGCATAATATCTTAGTAGCTCGGCAAAGACGTGTAGCTTGAAAAACACGAGCTTAGTATGTTATTCTCTCTCTCTGATAGATGATTGGCAACGCCAAGGTTGGTCAAAAGGGTAAACACAACATGGAGTAGAATACCTGTTCCTTTGATGAGCTCCAGACATCCTTTTGGAGTGCAACATATAAAACAATTGTCTAACTGACCTCTTGCAAGTCTCCCTGCGTTAATATCATTGATGCTGCAATAAAATAAATGATAAATCCAGTTTCAGTACCAAGGTGACAAAGTATCACTTAAGTACTCTTGTACAACAGTTGGTATAAATGGATTCCCTAGGGACGGCACGAAATTACTAAACGGACATCAACTACCCCATTCGATAATTTAATATGCATTTTACAGATTGCAGAATTTTCGATTTATATGACGAAAGATTTAACGGTATATACACATATACTTTTTTTCAAATACTTCTTGAAATGTGACCTAGGTCTGAAACTCGTCCTGGCATTTCCTATTGATACCTTACTCCTCTTGATCGTCGGAAGTCGCACCATTCTCCTAAGTAATTGCCAGTTCACATTTATCATAAAAAACGGCCATCGCCAGTTTTATTTCTGATTACAGCTTCGAGATATAGAAATTCAATAGGCAGAAATAGGTGCAAATAGTACTGGTTGTTGCTGCAAAGCGCACTCTTCGGCGCCTCAAAAATCCCCAGAAACGCAAAACCCTTAAACACTACCTGATTTCTTAGAAAGGGGCACACACTGGGAACTACTGACTTAATAGGTGATTTTACTTTTTTAAAATTGTATTCACCCTGATCAAGGCCGAAGCCACTTCTAGGAACGGGTTACTGTTCCTTTTCGGATGACAATCTATTCATGCCTACATTTTTTATGCTTACTTTTCATGCTATTTTATGCTTGCTATTCTTGCTATTCACGCATGTAGTTACCCCTCCGCCCTATCTCCCGAAACATAGTTCCCCACTTTACGAGAGCAGATGACCGAGTACAGTACCTCCGAGATCGTCGCAGATAAGCTCAGGGTCGGTTCGAACTCACGAACCTCGGAGTGTGAGTCTGACACTCTACCACTATGCCACTACCGTGTAACTATAGTGAAAGGTGCTGAGTAGTAGACAGTCACTTCTATGTTCTTGTATTCACAGCGCATGTTCGGCATAAAGACAATCCGAAAAGGCTGGGTCACTCAAAATAGGTACAACTTCTCGAGTTTCCGTCTCCCTAAATCACCTTACAATTACTGCCCTGCGCTTCGTGCTCGGGCGCTGGGGTCCAAGTCAGTAAGTGGCTTTCAAACAAACTCGTAGACCACAAGACCACACTTACAACCGAAAATGAAACAAAACGTGAACTAAAAAGACATACTGTGGGCATGTAATAATCGTTGAAACCATCACCTTACCCGTCAACGTCCTTTTCTGGTACCACTCGATTAGTGCAAGCCGCTGAATCGATCGGATTGTTTGAATCTAATGGCAGCTGTACTATAATTCCATGAATGTTCGGACTCTCATTCAATTCATCAATAGTCTCTAAAACCTAAGGAATAAATGAGTTATGGCAAGTACTTCCTCGATTATCCGGTCAAGTTGGACGGGAAGATTTGAAAATCGGGCCGGATAATCGAAGATGGCCGGATAATAAAAATGTCCTATATACTTATCAAAATTGATTTGAAAAGAACTTTACAGTTTTCCAGCATTAAACTATATTACTGGGGCAGCGATATTAGGCAGGCAAACCAAAAAACAGCAACACGGAGTTGCTCATTGCGGTCTATTTCAAATTATTCATGCGTAAAAGACACCTTGTTTGAGACGACTTTCATCTCAAAAATGCGATTCCAGCTATTTTGGGCGAGACCGGATAATCGAGGACCGGATAATCGATGAAGTTCTGTAGTAACGAAATTTGTTGAGCTGAGTGTAACCTCAAAAGCAGATTTACTGGAGGTCTAGTTTTCACTTCAAGGCCTGACGTCAAGTATCTCGTTTTGACAACAAATAGCAATGTTTAAGTTTTACACTGCTTAACAGGACATGTTGCCTTTTCGCTACAGTTAGGTTTAATTGAATTTCTCATCACGTTTCTTTCCTTTGTCATCAGGACCTGCAATTAATGGCAAGCATGAATTAAAAACTGCTCCAGTTGAATAATTAAACGGCGTTCTAAACCTTTGCTACAACAATATACCATGTTGACATCAGGATTTAAGCGTCGTCTTCAAGAAACGACGAGTTCTGGACTATCACACCTGCACATTCACTACCTATAATCTTACATTCCATCGTATATCCTTTCCACCAGCATCCTAGTCAATTAATCAACACTTCCTTCACCTCATCAGAAAGACTTACAAAGACCTAGGGGTGGCCAGATGATTTGCTTCAGGTCACATGACCCACCCAAGGTCTTCTTGTTCGGTCCGCTTATCTGCTATAACACTAATTGTGTTGAGACAAACGCACAATAGAATTGCAGCTCTGTTGAATTTATCATTGCATCTTCCTAAGATGCCCAATACGGTGAAAATATATAGTTATAAGTTTGCTGGTGGTACAAAACAATAAAACTGCACGAAACAGCGACAACATTTTAGTAGTGAACAGCTTTCTTCGTCTGACACTCCTCAGAGTACAAAATCGTCAGAATTGAGATTGAGAAGAAATCATTGAAACTTATAACAAACTGTGTCTTGAAAGTAGCCAATCAGAAGTCTGACTGCTAGATTGGTGTTGTTTTGACCAATCAGTGTTTATGGAACTGAATGGTTAACCGAAAAGGCTCAATGAAAAGACAAATTGTTTTTGTCTGCAAAGCAACGGTTTTCTTGCTTTGATGTGGACCGATTCGACGACAGCTAGGTGAAAAGCCGACCTAGCTTTATCTATTATGGGGCAACGGTCATACGTCTATACTTTTGCA
>JAAAKL020016665.1:0-10935 GCA_010016065.2 Carybdea cf. marsupialis auct. non (Linnaeus, 1758) | reverse complement strand
TAGCAAAAAATGTTTGGGGGCTTACAATTTGACGAGAACTGTAGTCTGTAAATTACTAGATACTAGCAGTACTGGCTCTGAAGCCATGCTGCTTTACTGACTTCATGAAACAAATTTACGAGACAACAGTAATCTCCCTTTCGTCTCATAGTTTAAAATGAGGCAATTGAAAAGGAGACCTCGGGACAAGAACTTACGTTGTCCATGGAGTGAGGAACAGCCTCATATGGGTAATAGATATTATGATGGGCTCAGGGGTTGCGATGCGCCAGTGCACTATGTTACGAGCCGCCCCTGCCTCTGAATATCTTACAGTTGAGTTGTACATAATCTTGACCTTATTCTGCTCGGGTTTCTGATGCCTTTGTCAAATGAAATGAAATATATTACATTTTTAAGCTGGGGTTACTCCAGCAAGGTTTGATTATGAAATAATACTTTATATTTGTGTAGAGAAGCTTGAAGTGAAGGTGTACTGGCAAAATATCACTATCATACGTCTCGTAAGACTTCAGATAATTTTACAACAATGATAAAATTGACTTTTGAACTCGTCTTTAAGCTGGGGACACGCTGATGAATAGAATCAAAGGGTGCTTTGGAAAATGATGTATTTTAGTTTTTCTATATAAATTCAGTATTTAAAATTCCAATTTAGGAAGTGATCATTGAAACCTATGTTCATGGTAAGGAAGGACTCAGCTTTTTCATAATGTATTACTGGGGCGCGATTTTGGGGGGCTAGGGGGCTGAACCCCTAGTATTTAGGTTCAAAGCTCTTTTTTTCTTAATTCTTTGCGATTGAAATAGCTCTTTATTTATGTCAGAATGTGCAACAGAGGCCGTTTCTGAGAAGCAAATTTTCAACATCTTCTTCGTCGCCCAATCATGGTGGGCGACATTTTCTCACTTCATCAATTTCAAAATGTAGCCCCCTCATTTTTTTGTCACGATTACGGCGATGTATTAAAAGTCGATTCCTGATTGCTTCGTTGTAATATCTCAAATTTGAGAGCCGACAATCTATTAGAGTTGTACAGCAGGCAGGGTTGTACTTTCATACACTGATATCATCAGTATATGTGCTGCTCTATTTGTGATAATTTTACGAAATTTAATTGTTACCAATTTTGAAAACTTTGAATGTAGTCTTTATCTGAAACTATTTTATGTTATCATAAAAAAGCAATTAAAAGAGCGATTAAGCCCTTCTAAATATTAAAAAAAACCTTTTTATCTGACCCTTCTACAATACAAAGTAGCATACCCTAGTTCAATTTCAGACAAATAGAAATTTATCAAAACTGAGGTATACTTTGATAGTTAGAGGAATGCAGGTTTAGTTCACAATAAAAAGGGTCTTCCCTGGTGGACAATGGTTAGTTAAAACCAAAGTGAATCGACAAGAGATCGTCATTGGTAGCTCGAACGTGTGTCGCGAAAGTTACTTATTCGAAGTCCTACCCAAACTTTGTTCATCCTACCGTAATTTAGTGGTTAGAGCATACTAGCATTTGGTCTTAAACTTTTTTCTACTATTAAAGTCTGATGGGATATTTCAAATTTTAGACCTATTATTTGTAGCTGTAGGGCCAGTTCTTCATTAGATCATGTAGCATGTTCTGCTGTGAGTACCTCGCATCTTTACGTTACAATAAAATCTCAACTGCTGGGACTGAAAAAGAAATGCAAGCCTAGAACATCAAACATAAAGACAAAGTTACTTATTGTCTTCATATTATAAACAGATACGTTAAATTATTGGAGAATATAAAAAATAGCACAAAAGAAAATGAAAAGAAAACCGATATCATATGCCTTTTGAAACAGTGATTCTGTTTGAAGATGTTATTGTTTGAATAGACAGTATAAAGGATCCTATGTTTTTGTGTGCCCAAGATATGATTAATAAAACAGAGGTGTGGTCCACTCTTGTAGCTACTTTCTCCCCCCATCGGGATTTTAAACTTTAACAGCTTTAAACTTGAACCGCTTTAAACTTTAACCGCTGCTTCTTCATTATGTTTTACATATGAATCAGAAGTTAAGAAAGACTATAGGAGAAAGGTCATTTTAGAAGGCAGTTTTGCATTTTAAACTTTTATGTCTCTTAGTATTGCAGAGTCATCTGGGGTAGAAAAGAGGGCTTTTAGAAGGCCTATCGAAATAGATGTCAAACTAGGGAAAACGAAGTGTACTTGTTATCAACGGAGTCTCCATAGCTCAGTTGATATTTACGTATTATTCCAAATCAATGGGTCAGCATTTCTACTGTAGATGACAATGATATTCATGGGAATTTTGCTAGATGGGATTTCGACTCATAAGAATTATCTTGATGTTCAATTTCCAAGTGGATATCTTCACCTAGAGGAAATAATTTAACTTCCTTCAGCTTTGATATTTTATCAAACTTTGTATGCTGCGTTATTTATTTGAAGCCTTCAGCTCCTTACCATCATACTAGAAGAAGTGTATTTATAGCACAGGACATTAAACTTGCAAGAAGTAAAGAAAACATACTTTGTATTGCAAAACATTTTCTGAGGGTCCTCATAGTGCAAAATCCTCAAAATGGAACATGAAAGGGAATTATAGAATTTTATAATCAAATGTGTTTTTAAAGAAGTCAATCTCAACTGTAAGTGAAAGAATGATGCTGTTTTGACTAATCGGTACCCTTAGGACTTGCTTTTATATGATCGATACCAGAATTGCCAATTGGAAAGCAGATCTAGCTTCACTGTTATACGGAAGCGGCCATCCGTATACCCGTTTTAACGGTCTTAGTTTTTAAGAACGTGCTGCTCCATGGCTAAATCACATAGTTAGTATTGCGCTGGGTTTTGAAACCTGAGATAGCTGTTTCATTGTAGGAGCTGATGCTCGTCAAATAAAACTTTCACAGGACGTCAAAAAAATGTGGGAATGAGTTAGAAACGTTAAATGGCAGAATAACGGATAGCATCTCCGAAGGTCGCTTCTTCAGTTACTAATGCAAGCAAGGAAATGTTTTGATGCATTAATTTCATGGTCCTACAAATAAAAGAGAGATGCATCATCCCGTAATATGGGTTACATGCCACAATGCAAATATTGCTTTCTTTACACATGGAACTTTGAAATATCCTTTCTTTCCATTAATAACTTTGTAGGTAAGAGTCGTAGGTATTTTGCTTGATGCCAAATCTTTTTCCTCCTTTATAAAGATGTCTACTATGCAGATTCCGTAAAGCTCTTTAGAAGAAGACATGTCAGGTACTGGTAATGTATTGTACTAACATATCATAACTACTTTTGCATTGTGTATCTACAGGTTTATGGGTCTTCAATAACTAGATCGTTGCCTGTATTACATAAACACTCACTGAATCAGAATCCTTAATCCTACTATATGCAACCAACACTGCTCAGATAAGAGAAAACTGCTGCTTATAGCAGATTTAGTATCATCTGAAAGGATAATTACCTCCATCGCTTTCCATATCACAGTATGCTACTATTGTCTTGCCTCCTTTTCCAACCATAAAGTAAAACCCACTAGGTAAAATTTGATCCCTGTACATCTCACTTATGTTCTTGCAAGAGGAACCTCCGACTGAATATACAAACGAAAAAAAGATCACCAGGAATAAAGCCGAATTAAAAAGGTGAATAAATTTGCAAAATGGCTAATATAAAACCGTTTTAAAAGAATAACACGTCAAAAGACAAAGATTACGTAACTATTTTGCTCGATCACTAATAACTATAAAACCTGTCATTGCAGATGGGTCCACAGCTTTCTCTCTATATATATAAATAATCAGGAAAAACATTTCCCATTTGTACACTAGTGGAAAGAAATGTGACCCAGATCACAGATGACTTGTGTACAACGAGTTTCATTTCAATATATCACAGAAATATCAATTTCGCAACTACTTAAATCGATGACTACATTAAAACGTATAATAGGTTTTGGTATTGAATCTGTAGATACGATTGGGAAGATTTTAAAACAAGCTTTACTAAATCATAGGAAACTCGACATTAGCTTGAGAAATCCTATAGCTCCTGACAGAATATTCAACAGCAATTAAATCCATTAGAAGACGCCGTAATTGTTTTGAAATAAACAAGCTATTCAGTTATTTGATTGACTGAGTCGCTAGAATAGGCTTTAAATGCTCAAATGCTCGCCATTTCATGCTTGGCCTGCAGCCGCCGAGTCTATACAGAGGCTATTTAGCATATTTACTACGTAAACATTACATTTCGGATATCAAACGCAACGCATAGAGCACTCCATTCTTTTACAGTAAACCTTCTACTTTGTGGTTAAGAAACAAGGAACCTGTGGCAGGTATGAAACCTAAGAAGGCAAACGGTACGGCCCCTAAAACGCTCCAAAGTTTACAAATGCGACCATACAAATATTTTTAACGAAGTAGGATAGTTATCAAAATTTCTAAATATGAAGTTCAGTCCTACCTCAAACTGTAGCTATACCTACTTACCTGTCATCACGTGATAATTATTGTATTTGAACAGTAATAAGGTTATGCGAAATCGATATGCATTTCTTGACATTTATTTGTTTGATCGGGTTGGTATTAACTATATTCATTATGACGTTATTTGTCGAACCTAAGCTTAATTTCTTCTTATTTTTAAGGTCGACATAAACACGGTATTTAGTTTGGAGCATGAAAAAATCTATGCATGGACCAGGTCTAATTAACCTTTCCATGCTGAATATGAGCGAGAAGCCTCTTGCCCAATCAGAATGCGGTGTCAAGTCAGTGAAAAAAACGCGCGAAACACGAGTCTCGAAGGTCAGACAAACAAGCCATGTTTTGATGCATACATTGGGCTTTGACAGCATGCAGATAAGACTCTATAACATAGTGGTCAAATGATGCTCTTGGGTTATTCGTGAGATAGATTACCACAATCCCAACAGAGTCAAAGAAGTCTTTTTATCCCTTTTCTCAAGCCAAAATGGAATTTATTGACTCGTTTGTGCTTCATGAAGGTTCCGTATGACCGGGTTTTTAGTTGAATGTCAAGAAGATAGACAAGATCAAAGTCGTTTGTTTAACGGTAAGAAAATCTTCCACTTAATTTCGACCTACTTATGTTGAATGCTTTTATTATTAAGTATATATTTGAATACATCTATCACAGTGTAGCGATAAAGTAAGGTCCTCATCGTTCGTTTATTAATCAAGTGATTGGGGCAAGCCCAACTAAAATTCCTTCCTGCTGTGAGATGTGGATTTTATGACTAACATTGATCCACGACTATCGTGACGCTTGTTATCGATCCATTTCTTATAGTATTTTGTTAGTGGCTATGGTCTGGAACGAAGTGAAAGTACGACATTTTTGTACAGGGCCGTTGCAATAATCCTCTAGGGGGCGCCATTGTATAAACAAGCAATATCACTTTGAATAAAGTTAGAGACAAAAGCCTCCCTGAGACTCGGGTTTCGCTACGGCCCTGCCAAAAATTTTTAACTGTCTTAAGTGACAGTTGAAACACGAATTGATTTCAGGCCATAGACCTGTTATATATAGAAATTCGTGAAAGGCGTATATTGTTTGCATCGATGCTGAATTAGCATATTTGACAACTTAGAAGGGATCCTTGCTGTACACTACCAAATTTGCTGGTCACTTGCCAGATATATCTGTTAACATCCAGTTCAGTGGAGTTTTTCAGGATTTTCATGTCATTATCCGTAACCTCCGGTAAACTAAAAACACCTTAAATTAGTCAAGCGTGATCTGATTACCAAAATTTCTATATTAAGCCCCTTCTCTAAAACCCCTCTTATTTGCAATCTAAGACAATAACAAACCCTTTTCTCTTTTCGTCGTTCCACAAACTAATCAACACTAAAGAATTTGTAAAATGTGAAATTTATACCTGCTATTTCCTATATTTATATTAAGCTTTCTACGGTTTCTGCTCCTTCATTGAAGTACTCTAATTCTATATCTGCATTTAAGGGAGCAAGATATCAAACACAAAGACAAATCTGTACTATGTAAATGTAGTTTAAAACCTCTCTAGATTAAGGACCCCCTTCCCTTAACGTTTGAAAAAGCTCCTCGGAAGCATAGTACCGGAGGTATGTCTGGATGAAACAGAGCGTTGTTCCACCACACAGAGTGATGTATTGTAGGTAGCAATAGCCCCGAGGCAAAGTATTTTGTTTGGAGGATTCAATAACAAAACATTAGTACTTTACTGTATAGTTCAAGTGAACTGGTGGCAGAATTAAGTTACTTTGCCCCTTGCACACATATCTGGCTTCATGCGTGATAGCATCTACGGAAAACTGCCACTATCACTCGGAGATTTTGTCGATAAACATTAAAGACTTCTTTTCTTTAGCTCTCTGATTTATAAGCATGTTACCAGTTGCATGATCTTCTTTATTCGATTTCTATTTCTATTTTTATCTGTTAACCTTCTTACCCGTCATATCATCATGTATTTCCATGAGCGATTCGCCCTAAGCATTGTCTTCACCCGCTAATTTGCTGTCTCGGAGAAAAGCTTGACAGCCGTAGCAACAGTAGTTAAGCAAAATGAACACTTAGGGAGACAGGGAAAGTTACTTAGGACACACTCTACAGCATCTCTCAGGTTTTATTTAAAGAAGTTAAATTTCCACAAACGCACCAAAAAGTTGTAAAACCAAATTCTAATGTGATAGTACTAAACTAAATGGCATGTTACTGTTTTGCCAAAATGTCCTCGTCTTGAAAAATGCCCTTTAACCTCAGTTGAGAATTTGCATTTTTCTATTCGAAGTGATACATCAACTTCAATGCCTAATATGCCTCGTCAAGCTGCATTCTAAATGGTTGGTTGAAACATCGGGAATCGTTTTTCCTTTTTAAATACACGCATTGCGTTATACTACTGGTGTCAAACGCATTACCACTGCTTATTGCACCTTAGAAATACTTTTAAGATCTCTTTGTGCAAGTTTATAGGTGCCAATAATACTTATTTTCAGCTTTTATATAATTGCTCTAATTTCTTCCTATTTCTTCAAATATGTTGACTTTACCTCTCTATGCTTATAACAAATATTGATCCATCTCTCCCTTAGCTTTCTCCTAAATTATTTTAAATTTCTACAAGATCCGTTATGAATCAGTATTTGGTACAAAACACTTCCTAAACTTTCCCTTCTCTTGACAGCTTAAAATATGCCACTGATTATCAAACTTGTGGAGCCCACTGTAGATCTTATATAAAAGCTATGAAGTGGAAAGAAAACAGCTACAATTTATTCATCTATCAGTTTTAGCGGGGGTGTTACTGTTATTGCTTTAATCATCATGAAGTTTTTACTGTAACGTATCCTCATCATTAAAGTGAAAGTGTCTTTTAAGTTTCATGACATACTTTGGCATTATTTCGTCTGATCTCAACTTCTTAATACGTCTATGGACGGCTATCCTCCGTAGTACCAGTAAAATATGTGAATCAATGGCCTACAGATCAATCAACTACGTTTCGTAAGAAATCAATGTAAATTTACCTCGGTAAATCATCTGTTTTACTCCATTTCTTGCGGTGCAAGAGTCAACGCATCGCTTCGGGTGAAAATAAGGCCAAGCTCTACAGACAGGACCGACCTAATAAAGGAGACAAATAATAGTGTACTTTTGGAAGAGTCTTTTAGATATTTATCAACGCTAACCTGGAACATGAATGGCAATTTGAGTTGATAAGAGGGAAAGATAGACCTGGGTATGTCTTTAAACTACACCCGGTGAGAAGGTTCTGGTTCGGGAGTTCCAGAATTATGGGGAGCATAGAGCAACCCTTCGAATCTCATTGCTCTCAGGTTTACTATGACCCGAAGTGATAGTATCTGTAAGGGTCCCAGCTATGGGTTAAATTGTGAAGGCCAATGGCAGACCACCGTACATATGGTGGAAAGGCGGAATAACTAATCTTGAGAGACAACAGATGTAGCACAGGTGGAGGATCTGTTCGGAAAGGTGCTGGTGGCCTCCTAGAGTAGAAAACACCCGGTAGAAGGCAACGGAAAACCAATTTTGTACAATGTCAAGAATATTATGGTCAGACATACACAGCGATCTAGATAAAATTATAAAGGTTATCTTCGTCACGATAAAGATGTTTCGCTCGGTAGGAGTGATTCTAGTTGGCATGGAATCTCCGACCGTCATCAAGCTACTGCCTGCAAAATGAAACACGATATCCAAATAGCAAACTGGAATGTAAATTACTCTTCCAAGCAGGAAAACTAACTAATGTCTCCAACGAGATACAAAGGCTCAATAATATTAATTGGGATAAGTGACATTAGATGGGCAAAGGCTAGATTATGTAGTACCCAAAAAATGAAGCTTGTTTATTCTGGGGATGTAAAGCATGAAAATGGTGTTGGCATCCTTTTCAATGAAACCACGGCAAAAAGTATACTGGGCTATTGGCCTATATCATATAGAATAATTCTTGTGAGATTAAAAGGGTAGCTATTTGAAATTTCAATAATCCAAGTTCATGCACCAACATCGTCTAGTACAGATGAAGACCTAGAAGGGTTTTACAACGATGTAGATAAAGCCAAGAGCAATTCCAAATCACAAGAAATTATTATTGTAATGGGAGATTTAAACGCTAAAGTGGGTAAAAGTAAAGAAGATGATATTGCAGGAAGGCATGGTCTTGGAGTCAGGAGAGAAAGGGATGATAAATTTGTTGAATGGTGTAAATAAACAAGCAAAATATGATGAATACATGATTTAACTTGGAAGAGTCCAGGAGGGGATGTAAAACCCAGATTGACTACAACAGTGTAAATGGTAGGTTTAGAAATTCAGTGAGTCAATGCAGTACCTACCCCGGGGCAGACTACTATATTGATCATAACCCACTTGTTTGCACTATGAAGATCAAATTTAGAAATTTGAGGAAACAGAATAAAATAAAAGTCCTAGACTACGAACTTTTGTCAACGAGCGAAGAAATTAAGCAGAGATATTCAGTGGAAGTGAAAAACAGATTTGAGGCCCTGGAGAATGAAAACACAGATACAATTTATGAAAAACTTAAGGTAGCTTTGGTAGAAACTGCAAAGGATGTAATTCCTCCTTAAAAAGAAAACCAGAAACACAAAATCGATGAGGGATGAAATCATAAAACGTATGGAAAAAAGAAGGAAGTTGAAACTACATGATCAACAGGAATACTAAAAGTTAAACCGAAAAGTCCGCAAAAAGTGCAAAAATGCGAAAGAAGACTGACAGAGCAAAGAGTTTGAACGAGTATGAAAAATATACCACCAAGTGCAGTATGGAAACTCCATCAACATGTTTAAGATCTATCACGTAAACGGAATGTATGTGCGTCTAGTGGATGTTTATAAGCAAAAGATGGCACTATAATCCTGGATAAAGACCAGATATTGAGACGGTGGGAAGAATATATCAAAGAATTATTCGAAGATGATAGAGGAAACTTGCCTGATATCAAAATGAATGCAATGAATGAAAATCCTAAAGTCAGAAGTAAGATCGGCGCTAGGTTGAATGAAGAGAAATAAAGCGGCAGGACCAGATGAAATAAAAAAGGAACAACTGTTAGCACTGGAGGGTTATGAAATTGAAAAACTAACTGAAGCACTGAACGAGATTTAGAAAGCGGCTTAATTCCAATAGATTTAAGTAGATCAATCTTTATAACCTGGCAAAATAAAACTTCTGCAGTTGAGTCTTATGAGTCACATCACCAAAGAAGTAGTAGCAAGATAGCGCCAGAAATCTCTCAAGAACAATGCGGATTTTCCAAGGATAAAGGCACAAGAAATGCATTATTATTGCTGAGAATGCTTGCAGAACGATCAATTCAAGTGCAAAGATGTCTATATTTGTGCTTGATATATTACTTCAAGGCATTTGACAAAGTACAGCATGAAAAATTATTCGAAATGCTACCATCCCTAGAAATAGAGCTAGGAATTATCAGGAACTTGTATTGGGAACAACCCGCAGCGGTGAGATTAGAAGACCAGCTAGATGAGTATAAAGGCATACAAAGAGGAGTTCGACAAGGCTATGTATTTTCCCCAGACCTCTTCAATATATATAGTGAGATCATACTAAGGGAAATAAAAGATCTTTAAGTTATCTTGAAGAATATAAGCAATTTTAGATATGCAGATGACACTAATCTCATATCCACGTCCGAAGGAAAATGACAGCAAATACTAGACAAAGTAGCTCAAGAAAGTGCTTAAAATGGACTCTCCATAAACTTCAAAAAGACAGAGTGCATGGTTATCTCAAAGAATGATATGCCACTACCATGCAATCTTAAAATAGGAACAGGAGCGATAAGGCAGGTAAACAGTTTTAACTATCTTGGCAGTTGGTTAACATCTGACGGCCGCTTGACAAGGATATAAAAAGGCGTGTTGGCATGGCAAAACATGCATATATGAAAATGAAAAATTTTATGAGCAACACGAAAACCAACATGAAAGAGAGAAAGAGAATTCTAAACTGCTACGTTGCTCCAATCCTTACATACGGTTCTGAATGCCGCACAATATCTTCTACAATGAGGAAGCGGATAGAAGCAGCTGCAATGTGGTTTCGTAGACGAATGATGAAAATATTTTGGATTCGATATGCAAGCAATGAGGAATTACTCCAGATAGCAAAGACCAAAAGAATTATATGGACAAAAACATCAAAGAGAGGCAACCAAAATTTATTGGACCTGTTGTACGAAAGGAGGGGATATAACACGTCATCATGACCGGAAAGATTAATGCCAGGAGGCAAGAGGAAGACACAGGCAAATGATGTTACCATCCATGGCAAGTGATCTTGGAGAACAAACAAATCAGATGTTGCATGCTGCAAAGGATGGTAAAAAGTGGAGGGTCATTT
>JAAAKL020016664.1:0-10935 GCA_010016065.2 Carybdea cf. marsupialis auct. non (Linnaeus, 1758) | reverse complement strand
AAAAGAAACAGCAAAATTGTCTGTGGTGGACGCTCTTTTTATATATGTTCTCCCATACAAGAAACATCATTGGTAAAAAAAATAGCCCCCCCCCCCCCAGCCCCCCCCCCCCCCCTTAAATAGAAGTTTAGGTTGGCTTGAATAAAACCCAAAATACATTTATTGGAAAAAAACCTGTGTTAATTTCACTTGCTTCTCTTGAGGTAACTGGATGAAAATAATCTTGCTCCAAGTACTTCTAGAGTATGCAGAGTTGTAATCATGTAATCTAACTCATAATGAGGGTTGGTGCGAATATTTGTCTTAAATGAACAATATCATGCCAAGAAAGTGCTTTAAAATATACCATAATACGACTGTACAAATTTCCTTGAAGGTCGTTAAATATTAGCAAAGAATAATAATTGACAATCGGTTACCTTCTTTCATAATCAGATCAATTAACAGAGCTCGAAGAACGTAATCAGAGTGAAAAAACATTAATTACTACCTTAGACTTCTAAAAGAGGGCAATTTAATGGAATTTCCTTAATTTTGGAGTTTTAACCGCATTTTCAGTTAGTCTTTCTACTGCGTACCATGGTTTATTGATTGTCTACATATACACATCGTTTGCCTTAGAAATTACATGGTTTTCTATAACAAGAACTAAGGTTGATGTATGAATAGATCCATCCATAGACGCACAAAGAATGATTATATCAAGGACGCACATTATCACAAGAGTTAGTGTTGCCACACTTGTGCTTTTCAAGGCAAATAAATATACTTCAAACAGTAGTCACAATAATAATTTCGTTTCCAAAGTGGATTGCAGTTCAGAGTTATGTTATGGAAGCAATTATAAGAACTTCGATTCTTTTGAAAGCTACGTAATAATTACTATAATTCATAACACTTATATCTGAAAATATTACCTTTCTTGTAGCGTTAGATCGACTGATAAAGTGATTCTTTGGAACCAAACAGCGAATCTTTAATGTCCATTAAACAAAATAGAATTGAGTCAGCACAGACAAGAATCAAAACATCAATTACCTATGTCAACGCGTTTATGGAGTCCCATGCTAACAGGAAAAAGGAATTCAATGCAGAGAAACGACTACTGTCGTCACGAGAAGCAAAGAAACAGCGTGAAACTCATCAAAATTCTCTTGAACTTGAACAAGGTTTGACGCTATGGACGATGTTTTAGGTGTCAGTCTAATTTAATATTAAAATATTTGTCGAGGTGTTGAAGTCCTCTTGAGGCAATCTGTGCTCAAATGATGTTTAGGCAAGAGATTCGACAATGCAAATAATAAAAGGAGCGAGCTGATTAAACATTAATCAGATTACGTAACAGTATTCGTAGAATTTGAATTCAAATATCCATGGGAAATGTTTCTCTGACAAATCAGAATGAGTTCGAGGTCATTACAGATCCAAGGAAGGATATTCGCATAGGGCACTGTTCTTCTGTCGAGAACGTACGATAGCAAATAACGTAAGACAAGTCCCTATTGACAACATGAAGGCCTGCACACTTAATTTAGTTCCACTATGTACCCTAAACTTTTCTTCTCGTTAACTGAGGGTTCATTACCTACACAACCCTTTATTAGATTTTGTTCTTATTTCTATCGACATCAATTCACGTAGCAATAGGTAGGCATATTCTTCATTTCATGAATTGATGGCAGTCTCTGTTACAAATTACAAGCAACGATTTGCTTCCCATAATATGGAAAATATCTATAAGAAATTATAATAAGTTCTTGGAACAATTACTCCTAAAGTAATATCACCCAGCGACGACTTGAGCTTTAATAAAAGAACTAATATCAGAGACCGTGTGGTTGGTTGTAGTATAGTAGTATATGCTTGACGAAAGTTCTAAGATATAATGTAACATTATGTGATTCAGAACTCAGATGAATTAGATCTAAGCTAGTCTACAAAGTACACTAACCTCTCCTTCGTCGTCCTTTTCCCCTTCTTCTCCTCGATCTACGTCTTCTCTCTTCCAATTTTCTCTCTCTAATTCCTTCCTCTATCTTACGAAACCTAAACTCGATCATACTGCTAAACTGGGTGTTGAATATTTTAGCTGTCCTTCGTTATTACCAATACAGGCATCGGTCGAGCCATAACGATGTTACATGGCACATTGGAAACATTACGTCAAAGCAGTCTGTTATCAAGCAGAGTCAACCATTGGATCATGCGCATCAGATAACAATGCATTGTGCAATAAATTCAAGAGGATTTGGTAAACAGGGCCACGAGGTTGTGTTTTCAACTTACTACTACTTTCTTAAGCCCAAAGATGTAGTTATCAAAACTAACGTGGACATCAAATGCTTCTAACTAGCTGTCATGTCTTTTAAATCTATGGCAATAAACTAATGTTGGCTCTGAGGACCATATCACACTTACATGGATATTTGCGATGAAACATATGTAGGAAGGATTACGTCAGACACCAGTTGGTCTATTAGTAAAACGTATAAGCTCGTAACATAAGAAGTTTTCAATCATATTCCTACATAGAAAATTCTATGAAAGCAGCCACGTATATAGCAATGAAATTAATCAACTAAGTGGACACCTACAAACTTTATCTGTACTTCAAAATATCTAAGGTAGCGCCAGGAAAATATTTTATGAAGCCCTAGCTTATGCTGCATAAAGACATATCTAATGTATTCGATAAGGTACAGTGCTCATAATTTCAATTATTTGACTACATATTTTGTAGTGCTTATTGATTGATTTATTGCAATATAAACATAACTAATTACTGATTAGTAATTAGTCTGGTATGTAGAAAAGTATGGTTTTAGAAGATATTTAGAAAGTCAGACTATTGATATCACGCCGACACTATCTTTATATTGTAATGGAATTACGTTTTTAATGAAGGTTAAATAATTTCAGTTCAGCTTTAAATATCAACCTAAAACTTTTGTTTCATTATGTTTCATGTATGCTAGGCACTTAATCCAAATTATACCTCTATTCCTTTATTTGATTTGTAATGATAATTGAGTTTTGTTTAACTCTTTAAATCTTATCTTGAGTTATGAAACGAAATGATAGTAGAAAATTTCCTTCCTTCCTCCTTCCTTTCTGAAGCCAATGATGCCCGTTGCAGATCTGCCACCGAGTCCATGATGTCCCTATATGCATACGATTACTATGTCTTCAGTACTGATCAACTATTCAAAGTGAGGAACCGAAATGCTGACATCCTCAGGCATTGTAGCCTTAGATTTCAATTAGATCCAAAATTACTCATCAGTTCTTGTTGTTCTTTCCGATGTGGATATCCATTCCAGCATATCCAAGAGGAGAGTGTGGTGTGTGCTTCAACGCACTATGACAGAGGATTTTACTGCTTTACGATAACACATACAACAGTCAAAAGCATTGGTTTCAGTTTTCATTGATTCAAAATCATCGCTTTTCAAATGCAAGAAACTTTACGTCTTACGTCATAAAGTACAATTTGGTGATACTTTTTCTCCCGTTCCAATATAATAGAGTAAATAGGGACAGACTAAGAACTCAAGGATCAGTTTACACACCTCTATCGTAAATTAAAACAACCTTAGAAATCAGTGTCATAATCGCAGTGGTAAAGAAATGCAACAACCAGTCATATATCTGTGCTTCTATGTGCCATATAGCAGTGAAACGTAAGTAGATACAAATGCACCATTGATCTGTCATGTACTTGAAAGAGTCATTTTACTACCTTCCTAAGAACGATTTTCAAAGCATATTTCATGAAGAGAAGCTGCGTCTTTGGTTGTGAATCAGGCCGTGAAAATCAACATACAAATTAAACTTTAAACTATTATCAGTGAAATAATATTTATTTACACATTTACCAATAATATGTATACTCTACGTTCTATGAGTTAAACGTACGTGGGTTGGGACGCAATATCGCATACGTACCGGCTACAAGTGTAGACATATCATAGGCTGCAGTTGTTAAGACTACCTTGATTAAGACGTGAGAGGGGTAGCTTGTGTTTATCTGACAACACTTTTTAATTAATGCGGGTGCATTCTATCTTTACAGCGTAAGTCAACAATCATGTCAGTTCACAGTGCATTGTCTGTCAAGACAACAACAGATGAGTTGGTGACCTCCTTGTGTGAAATACAAACAAGAACTTAGAATCCCCGAAACTCCTTACTTGGATGATTGCTTGGCAACGTGTTTTGTCCAAGAAACATCTTTACCTACCAGCTAGTATACAGGACGATACCACATACCAGACAGAGTAACTAATAAACGTCCTGCAACTCTGAAAAGTCTGCTTCTAAATGACTGGATATAATTCTCATTTAACTATTTATTATCCATTATTTTACATCGTTTTGTCCTTCATCAGTCTTATGATCAGTGTCTGGTGCATAGCTTCCTCTTAATAATAATACTTAAATGACTTTATCCTCATTCAATCCTTGACGCTTTTTTGTGTTTTTTATATACCAAAATTTTACAACCATATTTAAACTGGGCTCAAAAATTTAACAACTTTTATTTTCAACTGTGTCACCTTCTAAATGTATTCGCCGGCTTGGTAAAGTCCGTTATAGTGGTCCAATGAGCGACACTGGAAAAATTGTGATTTTTAAAATATTAAATATTATCTTGACGATACTTTTATGTACCCTGCTGTCTTTTGCATCCATAAGCTGTCAAGATCCAGGAATATTATAATCTGCACTAAGTAATGAATTCCATAATAATAGGGACCTAAACATTTTATCCATTGTGCAAAACTGGAGGGTGAGTTGCGTCTGCATTGATCCAAGGTCGTGTACTGAAGGTAGCCTACTGATGTGAAACTGCTGCTTGTATACCTGTGAACTTTGGAATTAACTTCGATTTGGTGAAACTAAGTAAATTCAATAGATGCTTGAAAAGTATAAAAGGGACAAGGACATATCCGTTGCAAAGCAGTATGATAGTGTGTTTGGGTGAATAAACAATAACTAAGAACTTTTGTCCTGGTCTCTTCCAAATTTCATTGTCAAGAAAGGAAAGTGTATTTATTATTGTGTGATTGTTTTTTATTTTAATTCGTACTAGGATAAAACAAGTGCAATTAATCAACTACCGTTGTGATAGCTCATAGATGTTATCTTTTGTCTCCACAGAGGGCAGCGAAACGTTTAGATAAAATTGGATTTTGTGTTATTACCATCCTACGTACTGATCAAGGCACAGGTAAGAAATCATTGCACAAAGACGAAGGCGATATAGTAGGAGCAGCAACATTAATAAAGCAGTTCTTGTCGACAACCCACGGAGATTTAAGTGCTAGATAACACTGAAAATTTGTGGGCTACTAGTAAAGGTATAGCACAAATTATGAAAATATCTCTTGGGCATCACTCATAGTTCACTGGAATACTTGCGTAAGTAAATGAATACTTAAAATCATTGTATGGCCAGTATGTATTTATAAATATATTTAAGTGGCAATAACATGCATATGGATATACATATACATATATATATATATATATGTGTGTGTGTGTGTGTGTGTGTGTGTGTGTGTGTGTGTGTGAATTTAAGATCACGTTAACCTCAAGCTAATCTATCAACTCACCAATGATAATGATTATTTCTGATGTCATGGACCTAGCGGGCATGTTCCGAAGCTTTTGAAGATGTTTCTTGGGTACATCAATTCGCATTCTTCAAATTGTCAACTAATTGC
Source organism: Carybdea cf. marsupialis auct. non (Linnaeus, 1758) (assembly GCA_010016065.2). Classification (NCBI taxonomy): domain Eukaryota; kingdom Metazoa; phylum Cnidaria; class Cubozoa; order Carybdeida; family Carybdeidae; genus Carybdea; species Carybdea cf. marsupialis auct. non (Linnaeus, 1758). The sequence continues at coordinate 5,209 of JAAAKL020016664.1, read as the reverse complement.
CGTCAAAATACTAATCAATTATTCTCCATGCTAAGAAAACTCCACTACTGCTGTACATAAATCTGAATTATATCTACAAGACTTGGTTATCGCGAACGTACTATAACAGACACCAAGATGATCTAATCTAGCAACTTGGATGCGTCAAGGCTTTGTGAGTACTTCGTTCTTAAACAATTAATTGTTTATGGTTTCTACTAATGGTTCCTTAACTTCAATGATAGACCTAAAAAAGGATTCAACAACAATTGGTGAGAAATTTTATTCGTCATGTCACTTAGTAGTTTTCAGCATGAGCTTGTATTGTGTCAGGACACACTCCAATGATTTCGTAAAGTTTCTTTCTTAAAATCATTCCATTCGAAGTCCTTTCAATATAACCAGCTATGCCTATCAGTAACAAATATGAAATACTATCTAAATGCTAAACATACACTCTCTTTTTATCAGCAGGTATACGTTAACATAACAATAACATAATCATATAAAAACCAGCTTATTTCGAAATTCCAAGGGCAAGAGGAAGGGTGTCCAGTATAGAAGGTCCCATCTGTTTCAACATAGTTCATAGAAATCCCTATAAAAAGAAATCCAGAGAAATCCATGGAAATCCATAGAAATCCAAAGAATTTCAAAGACATTTATAGAAATCTATACAAATCCATGGGGATTTCTCTTAACTGTTGTTTCAATATCATGAACTATAAATATTCGCTACTTAAGTATGCAACTTCGTAGAGAGTGGATTGGACCATCTTTTAGCTAAAAACAAAAATGTTAATTATTGAAGTTGGAGGTTACGACGTCACAAAACAGCCGTAAGTTGACAAGTATCTTAAAATCATTTATATAGCGATTTGTAGCAAAACGTAAAATAAGCTTAATTTATAAGGTGTAAATGATAAGAGAGGTAGAATTGAGTGAAAGGAGCTATATTACCTGAAATTTACCTGATACCCCCTTATAAAAACAGGTTTATTCGAAGTATTTCTCTCCTTAGACATTTCGAGCATTGTGTAGGTGACTCTTCGTAGGGAGGTAATGATAACGTCGTCCTTAAAACATTTTTGGAAATTGTTTTTGAAGACACTACTTAATAACTTTCAGGAAGAGTCAGAAAGTTTCTAGTGGTCATAAACTTTTTAATGGAATATCAGGGAAAATATGATGCCTACTAGCCCCCTGCCCCTCTCCTCCAATCTGGATAGAATTAAGTGGCTGATGCCCTCGATCACGGATAGTTTGGTTGATAAAACCTTACACGCTACAACATCTTCGGGAAGGAATCGGTGTAATATAAAACAAACGAAACGAAACCAGACTAGATGTACCTTACTTTTGGTGGCATACTGGATTTCGAGCGTAGCCTATCGCCCAGACAGAGTGAGCAATGTCCAGGGGAGGGAGCACATTTACAGAGTTGGTCTCCAATTGCCTTCCCCAGCCAATAGTCTTTATCTCGGTCTAGGCAGGGTTCGAACCCACAACCTTTGGCATGTAATAACCAATGTAATAATTATATAACTGTTTTGCCGACGTGTATTGCTCGTTTCCGACCTCGATAAGAGCGATTTTTCAGCCTTATTTACCACTTTCCAGATACGATGGGGAAGTGCAGTGTCATCCTCCCACCTCCTGACTTGTAAGCATATGCCTCAATAAATAGAAAGAAAATTGAAAGCTAGTAACTTGATGTGTCTTGTTCACGAAAACGTTGTGTTTTGCCTCCACCTCATGTTGACATGCTTGCAAAGATAAAGAAGTGACACTCTGGTATGAGCAACCCACTGTTAAGCAGGCTAATAGATTGTCTAATACCTTGAGCTCCACATATTTTGAAATAAGTTCATTGAGACCAAGAAATGAAGAGAAAGATTTTGTTTATGAAGTTACATGGGCCTACATCTAAAATCGAAGGCTACATCACATCCGTGGTTAGATACATAACTATATCCTGACGTACCAGAGAGAATTGACAATACGATCTGGCCTTACAGCAACCACTACAATACGGCTAAACATGGCCACAACATGACTAGTGAACATATTTTAGTACTTAAAAGCTTTCTTTCGTCTGACACTCCTCAGAGCACACAAATGTCAGAACTGGAATAGAGAAGAAATCAATAAAACTTACCAATGAAACTACCCAAGTGTGTTTTGAAAGCAGCCAATCAGACGTCTGATGGCTAGATTGGTGTTGTTTTGACCAATCAGGGTCTGTGGAACTGAATGGTTAACCTAAAAGGCCAAATGAAAAGACAAAATCTCTTTTTGGTTTTCTTGCTCTGATGTGGAGAGATTTGATAACCTGCAGTTTTATTGTTTTGTACCACCAACAAACTTTTTGAACATGAATAGTCTACTGCAAGGAGACTATTTTGTGTTTTCCAAAACACTGATCAATATTCCGTGACAAAATGTCCATTTCAAAGTAGAGGGAGGGGACATACAATTTGGCTTTTTAACAATCTTGTGTGTAGTTCATAACTGTGAGATATTGTCAGGAAAATGTCTCAATTGCACAATATGATACAGATATAGTGAGAGAATCAAAGTTATTGAAAGCCGTCCCTGAAAACAGCCCATTACACTTAAAGCACCAAATATAAAACTGCCTTTTTCTTTAAACTCACCAAACACCAATACACTCGCAAATTACTATCGAAAATTCCTATTGTAGTGATTAGAATTTACAATGGTTAAAAATGTTTTGTAAAGATGGGTGGAAAATCTGTAGCAAAATTTTGTCCTGAAGTCAATGCCTTTAACGTAGATTACTTCCTTTTCATTATTAGGCCTTTTAAAAACGAAGCTACTGTATTCGGCAATAGTTTCTGCTTTGAGACCTTTTACATTTTAAACTTTACCACGTTTCGTACCAAGGTCAAAGGTCTCTTATCCCCTTAGAGAAGTACTGCTCAACTGTTTGGTTCTTGCAGATCGTTAAAATTCGAAACATTTCTCCATGGAGAGGAAACTTAATTGTAACAACTATCAGATCCGATTGTTACAAAACCATTTTTTCACAAACGGCGTCTTAAAATACATCAACAATTTATGTCGGTAACATTTTTAAAAACAAATTGACAAAGTATTTGCAAGTTTCAGAGAGAAGTAGAACTACATTGAAATCCTTTCAATTATTTCTTGGTACTTTGGATGAGCGATAGCGCTGAAGACTTACAAGGAAGTCAAAAGTATCATCATGAACTTGACTGCTTTGTAACTGAGAGATAGACATTCGTTTTCATGTGATATCCAGAATTAAGATAAATACTACATTTTATGCTTGGACAACAACGTTGTATTGCGATGGGGGGACGAGGCTCCACCACACGCTTCTTTCCATCGAGTACCCCATAAAAACCAGAGTAGTAACTAGAAGTCCAAAACGTCAATGGCAGGCTAATTTCTAAGATGAGATTTCACTAATGTTATGCATTCATGTATTGTGCTATGATCGTTAGCATGTGTTAGGATATTTATCAATCGTTTATTACATTTATAAAGTACATGATGTGTATTATCATATGCTGTGCAAATGTAAATAACGTTCTCTGGCGGATCAAGGTAGAGATTATTACGGAGCGTTACCGGGTCATGAAAGGGATGTTACGAACAATGATTAGAGGCCGCCATATTATTTTTAGGGAGCCATTGCGAGGGGAGAGTAGATGGCAACTTCTAGGGCCTTTGCTCACCTGTTGATGTACTACCTTGCTTAACTTTAACAGCGAAACGAATGATAGATTATAGACAACCATCGTTTCTATGAGAAGTACACGCTAGTCGTAAGTAAGTGTAAAATATGTTATGTCCATGAATTTGATATGTTATATTTATGACCCCGTTTATATGGGAACGGATACGTTCCCAAATTGGTAAAGATACGGCTTACGTTTACACGGGTACTCTTGGTTTCGTTCCTTGTCGTGAACGGAACCGTGTCCATTTGGATGCGCTTTTCTAGCAAGACCGAGTGGATCCGTTAGGGTTGGAAGCTCGTGTAAACTCTGAAAACGGAACCGATGGGATGGACGAGAGGCTATAAAATTCTAAGAAGAGGCTAAAGAAATATGTCTTTAATTGGCACGAAATTGGAAGTTGTGGTTTACATTTTCCGGTGTGCAAACCCAAAAACTTGTTCTTGTCAAAATGGAAACTCTATTTCGGCAATAACTTTGCGCTTTCTCTCTTTTACTAACGAAAATGATGAGGAAAAGCTGTTTGACTCCATAAATATACGTTTACTTTGAGTACTTTATATATTTTGTAAAAGAACACGAAAGATTGAAATATAACACTTTACTAATCGAGATCTGAAAAATACTGTCCTGATGCGACAAAGTCCATATGCGTATACGCATGCGTGTAATAAAAGAGAAAATAAAAGTGTCAATCAAATGTCCGCTTGACGCAATTTATTAAATGGGCTTTGATTGTACCCCTAACAGAAAGTCTCAAACATTCCACAGCGTTACTTTTCAAGACAGAAGAAGGCAGCGGAATCATCTGGAAAGCAATATTCGCACTGGTATCGGTTTCCAAAGGATTGTCAGCTTTGTTAATGCCTAATCGCTCAACACACCGAAATAGTTACAACAGCACCATAGGCATCCTGACCAAAAGTCGTAGCATCCCTCGCAGAGACTGCAAACAACGCTAACCCCCATTGCTGTTCCTTCCACTGTACGCAGCTTTTCGAAAGCTTGTTTTTATCTTATTTAATTGTTCTTTCATCTGATACCTGGTGAATCTTTATTTATCATTATATCGTGGGATATCTTCACATTTCCTTGGAAGGGTATCGAAGCCAAAAACCTATGCAGCGGCGTAGCGACTGGGGAGTGTGGGGGGTGAAACACCCCCCTGACAAGAATTTTCACATAGTTTCAGGTAAAATTGCAGTCTTCCTCCATTTGATTTCAGGTAGACTTTGAGCATTTTTGTGACTGGGTTTTTTTTCCCCTAATATGTCACATGTAATTCAGAGTTCCTGTCTAACTTCTAAAAATACTAACAACACAGATCGAGTGAGCTTCGCTCATTGCGCCAGTAAATTGCCTTGTGTAATTCCCTATTGTTCTGTAGTCTCTTTGTCACCTCAGTTTGCCTTGCATTCAGCTTCTTTTTTGAGACTTTTGGCGCCAGCCTCGTTAGAAGTGCCCTGACCATTTTTAGCTTATTGGAACGAGAGCGAAAGGTT
>JAAAKL020016663.1:0-10935 GCA_010016065.2 Carybdea cf. marsupialis auct. non (Linnaeus, 1758) | reverse complement strand
GAGGCACCGCCATGCTAGTGTACTTAAAACTTTCACCAGATAAAAAATAAGAAACCTGGTATTGCTATAAAATGTACTGCTATAAATGTACTGCTTTCAGTCTAAGTGGTGCCTGCAGCGGTCACTCTATTACTATGGTTGTTGTCAAATGTATAAAATGGCCATTTGCTGATTGCAGATAATTATCTGACATAGAGAGGGGGAAACCGGTTACTATTTATAGCTTTCAATGTAAGCAATGTAAACATGGTATAAAAATTTGCACTTGAGTCTCTTCTGGGTTACTTCTCATCCAATCATATACAATAACCTGTTAATCTAGCTAAGTTATTGACACCCATATAAACAAGATATATCAATAAAAGCCACATTGAGGGGAGTATGACAATAACAGTCCTAATGGGTCCATAACTGAAAGGATGACTAACTAGCCTACACAAACTGATGTTTTTATGGGGAAATACCCTCTGGGTACAAGCTGATGTGACATAACTGAGCAACATCTAGGCCTATCAAGGTGTCACTTTCGCAAAGAACTCTCTTTGTAGACTAAAACCTGAAAGGCGTCTCTTGTTGTAACTAAGTAAAAATACCCTACTATTGCAATTTAATACTCAGTTTTGACCCAGATTTAAGCACAAAATGGGAAGAAACTCAGCCTAAATTATCGTCAGCTGACAAAAGGTATTGTAGTAGATTGGAGTAGTCAATGGAAGTGACCTTCAACTTCTGTTAACCGATCAAGGTTGGCATTCAGACAAGAGGACTTCTTCAATAAGAAATAAGATAAAAGTAACTTGAAAGTTCACATAAAAATTCACTCTTACAGTATCTGTAATATATTTCTTCATATTTATGTCAAAATTGAAATTTGGTAAGCTCGCATGAAAATAAATATAGGATTAATCCTAAATAAAGTTGTAAGATAGCTAACATGACCCAAAAATTGACAGTAAGTAAATGTGCCAGGTATGTTCTTAAAACTATTTGTACAGGAACTTTGACCTTGTCCTTTTGATTTGCAAACTTATTTATTGAAGGTAACATTCTCTGTAACAAGTCTTTACTCCGGCATGTGCATTTAGCCTACCTTCAGCCATAGAATTCACCAAAATCTTTTTCACTCTTTTCAAAGTTTCATGATGTCATTTGGACCAGTTATTTATTCTGATAAGGTGATAAATACGCCTACAAACAATAAAGAATAATACGCCAAAAAGGAAATAATATTTACGACAACGTTTCGTCCTTTACTGATTTCTTCAGGCAACTAGGAAATTTTTATATACGAACCGTTGTCTGATAAATCATTTCCTTTTTGGCGTATTATTCTTTATTGGGAAAGTCATTAAGATATTCGGCAGTTTTACAACCTTTGAAATGTTTCAGAGAGATTTCTGGCTACAAGACGTTCATAAAAGGCAGCACTTCCACTGCAACTTCTGAATTCTTTACGACTGTAAATGATAGATTACTCAAACCCAGGTTTGCAGTTATTCAGTTTGGGATATGCCTTGATGACACAATTGAAAACTTTTAATGGAATTTTCATTACTGGAAGAAAACTTGTCACTGCGGAATAATGTAGCTGAAAGTGAGTGGCCTGAACGTTGGAACCGTGAGCAACTGTGTGAAATAAAAATAATGTTAGATACTTCAGTTAGAATTCTTAACCTTTCTTTTATTGCTGTCTCAGTGTCGTCTCTTGTGAGTTCTTCATCAGGAGTCTCATTACTAAAAGATCTTGTTCCTTTTAACACAGCATGGATAAGGTTATCAATGAACGTTTGAATCAACAGTGGATCTGTCTAACTTCTCTGATTCTGTGCACATAGGATGTCCAGATGTGACATTACAGAACTTAAAAAACTTGAGATAAATAAGAAAGTTACCTGCTCTAGTAGACAATATAGGAGACCACTGGCTTCCCTAACAGTCACCTGGTCACCTTTCCATGTCCTGATCACCTCCTCGTAACATTCGATCAGTTCAGATTTATAAGTAGAAACAGCAAAAACAACCCTAGTCTTGAAACTCTATCTGGTCTGAGATGTTTGAGCGATCCTTCTTCCTACATAGTTATCTGAATATGCCATTCTCGAGGATCGAGAAAATAAGGCAGAGAACCCACTAAGGTTTGCATAGAAAAACCTCATCTCTTACACCACTGAGCAATCATTTTTTCCTTATACGAAGCCTTAAGCAACATGCTATCTCGACACGAGAGAACTTTGTTTGAGATACTCGTGGCATTGCCCGGATTCATTTAACAAAAAGTCAAAAATCTCTACACAACTTGACTGCCAACAAGATACCTACCAACAACCACATTTTGAAGTTCACTTGATACATCAGTCGTAACGTCGGCTATCACTGCTAGAAACATGGCCTACAAGATTTCCTCTCGAATGTTACACTGGGTAATGTCAAGTGTAATATCTAAAAACTCGCTCTGGATGGTTTTTAAAGTCCCTTTGAATACTGTGGTAGAGTCCGAGTGTTGCTTCAAAACAGAATGTAGCTTGGACATAAAGTTGACAAGACTGAGGAAAATACCTAAGTTGTCTAACTACTCTTTTTCGTCGTGGCCTCTCAATGAAAGCTCTAAAGCGCCACAAAAGCATATAAAATCCACGATTCTAGACATCAAGTGTCGGCTAGGGTCAACTTTCTAGTTATGCCGCGCAATGTTGGCGCGATAAGCTTCGCTTAGCAACGACCTTATGTCAGTCGCCCCCAGAGATGCCAATTTTAGGCTCCTGTCCATGTGAGAGCACCTCTTGATATGCTTCTGAACTCTTTCTTTTAGTCATGTAGTCATTTAGGCCTACACGAGTCCATGCTTTCTACAAAGAATAAGTTTTGGCTTGTCAGGTCCTAAACGCCTGACCTTTAACTTTTCCTCGGCGCCCATTTTCGAAAAGGGACCAGAAAGTAAGGACTTCGCAGCTTCATCGTTAGCAAGTTGTAATATTTAGCTTTAGCCGAAATCGATGTTGATGTTGATGTTGCTAACATTGGCCGACTGAAATTCTGCCCCATCCTGTCATTGAAAACAGTGATCGGCAACTCGAACCTTTTCGTTGAGACCAAAGGGTAAGCATGCATAGTATCATGCAAATACGAGCAAAATAGTAAAATTCAAGTAAATACTGTATACATTGGAAGACTATTTGAGTTGAGCATTGCCCGCATTTCAGTGTAAAATCTCTCTTAATACCAATCAGATAAAGGCCCATACAATCTTGATTCGAAAATAATTCTACGATACCACCAAATTCTTTTACCTATTCATAAAACAAAAGCACTCTTTGGATCATTTCATAACATTGTTCCCTTCTTCCTGTTCTTCCTACTTGCATCCTCCTTTTCAAAAACAAGTGCTCAAAATAAACAACACAGCTAGGTGAATATTACTCGATAATCAAAGTTTCTTCACTGGTGGTAATCACTGGATACAAAGAAAACGACTTACTGCCGTACCTGTCTTTTTACGTCGGTTGCCACGAGATAATTAGCACTAAGATCCAGCATCGGTTTGATACACGGAATTGGATTAGCACTAAATTGGGAGAAAGGATGACCAAATAGTTTCATTGTCTCATTTTGTGCTGATGGTGAAAAGGGATAATTAACTACAGCGCAGCGACCAACTTTAAACACGACGGAAGACGGGAATAACAAAGGCTCTGCAAACATGGTAGCAGAAAGTGCTTTTTTAAGCAATAAAGAAAGAGATTTAAAATAGAGCAAAGATTGTGCAAGGTACCAAGGGCAATATGGAGAAAGTATTTCTACATTGAACGACCTTTATTGGACGTAATACCATGCAAAAATTAGGGGCAAAAATGACAATCAAATGTCTACTGTTATGATATGATCTTGTTATGATAAATGTTACTAAGTCCACGAAGTTAGCTTTATAAACAAATTGCTTCTATTTTAAAGAGCGAGGAAACTTATCATCCGTCAACGTTTACATGTTACAAGAAATGGACACATTCAAACCCATTGAGGACAAAATTACTATCAAGGCTTCGTATGGTGGCATCATAGTTGGGACAAATGTGTCGAGGACAATTGCTGAATTGATTTCACTTATTTATCCCTGCTATAAAAAGTTCACCTATATTATATTTTCTATTCGTTTTCACGAAATTAAGCAAAAGATGGTAAGATATAGACTTAATATAATTTTCGGCAAGATATGTCATTTCAAATGATGCATAAATGATCAGATTTAATTGGTCCTGTCTAGATTGTCGCCGTGGTGTTATGGGAGATTGACAGCGGTGGGGATTGTGTCTAAGCTGCAGCAATGAAAGATTAGTCCAAACGGTAGTGACTTTTCTGTTTGTTAACTCTAGTGAACAAAACCAGATTGAAATTTCAGAAATAAAAAAAAGGAAAATTTTAATATATTATAGAGAAGACACTGAGCAGTAACAATTAACGAAAAGGAAAAATGTGTTGGACTTACGTTTCTGAAAGCGATGACGTTGGAATTTTGTCAAACCTACAAGAAAGAGAGTGCAACAAACTATTGGTTACAGATTAAGAGCGTAACAATGACGAAAGAAATATTTGTATGTATAACTGATCGACTTTTGAAATGGATTTCGGCTTTCAACTGTCTCCATGGCTCTTGAACTTTCGAAATCACTTCACTGATTCACCTTTTCAATAACCAAAAGGGAAATGGCTACTGAACTGAAAAATGTGTGATGATCGAATCCCTGCATAACAAACTCCAAACAGTAACATAACTGCAGAGAAGCAGTAGGAGAGGCCGGAGAGCAAAAAGATTTTACACGCTTTTCACAAATTAAACACTGTGTTCAAATGAGAAGATGTCAAGCGATTGGTTAAATATTTTTTAAAATATCGAAATCTTAAAATGTGGATTCGAACTCCCTATATACCTACCATACCGTGACCTTCCTCTTCTTCCTACTCTCCTTCCCTTCTCCGTTGCCTCTTATCATACTGTATGTGGCATCTACCGCAGGAGCTCGGTTGCTCAAGATGCATCGCTCCCGTGAATTACTCCCTACCACGGCCTTCTTAATAATATCTCTTTTTTGGTTCTACTAACTGAACAAATATCATACCCAAAACCTCCTTATAATATCTTCACCTTTACTTACACACGCGCTCCCTTACTACGTAAGCATACATCCCTGCATCCTTCCCCTGAAATAGCACCCATATATCTGCCTTTACTCAATCCTAGTAATTCCAAAATATTTTTCCAAAGAACATGAATTACTATCCTAACATACGTTATCGCGTCCTATGCGCAAACACCACTACATTTGCTATGCTTGACACGACAATTCAGTCGTACAAGATATTGATTCGGTTAACTAATGCCTATTACGCATAATAATTGACACAAAACCAAGAGGACTGTTACAGCATTAGCTCTGTTTCGTCAAACAAAGAAAGACGTTAGGTTAAATGCGAGGGTAACCTCATCAAGTACAAAATAAAAGCTTTCGCAGGAAAACATTGGCGAAGCCGGAGTACTATTTCAAGTGCACAAAAATGTAAATAATTATCGGGGCAAGAAAGACGAAATTTGTTGCAAGCCTTACTGTATAGTTTGCAGACATGTCCACCTGACCGCACACCAGACTTTTATCTCAGTGTTGCACATGGCACCAGTTATGACAAAGCGCCAAGAGGGATTGTCATCACTAAATGCCTCCAACATGTAATTATCACAGAAAAATAGACTTGTAACTTGTTCTCCGTCATGGGGCTTCCAATCGTGCAAGCATCTAAAAGATAAAAGTATCAACAATAACAACAACAAAGTATCACCAGATAAGACATCCTGGGCATCATAAGACGCCGACATATGAAAAGAGATAATGCACGTGGACACAAAACCAATTTTGTAAAAGCTATTTTAATATTCTGATATAACCTGATGGAAAATTCATTATCCTCAAACTTCAAGCTTACATCCTCTCCTCCCGTGCTAAATCACTGAAATATCTCTTTTTTGCGCCTTGGCAAGTACATCCTCCTTCGCACAACCATTCATACTCGTATACTTCTGGTACTTTGAGATGACCTCCATTCAAAGCCTGTGAGGTATTTCAAAAAGTATCATTGACAACACAGCAAACGAAATCCAAAAAGGGCATTTATATATCAATTGAAAGTCTACTGATAGAAAATCAAAAGAATATCTTTGGGTTGTGCTTCAGTTTGGCCACTATCGTCAATGGTTTCGAGGTTTGCGATAAGAAATTTTACATTTTGTCTACGTTACCTTGGCCCACGTCGTGAAAGCTTACACCGAAAAAGAAAAAAAGAAGGGCTCCGTAGACATCATTCAGTTGTTACGTATAATACTTGTGTATTATTATTGCAATACGTCTTAAACAAAAGATTGCAAAAGGGTTTTCCTACAAGACACCTATATTTTCAAACTTGAAGAGTTAAAAAGTTTGAGATATCTGTAACACACTTCATATTTTTCAAAGTTTTAAAGCAGTTAAGAGGCTACAATTTTTGAGTAAATGGGAATATGTTACATGCTGATGTACCTAAAGGGAAAGTAATAAATGTACTTCAACTGGTAAACCTTAAACAGATCCAAAAATAGAAACTGAAGTTTTTGTTATGCTACACAAATTTGGCGTCTGGTTTGGGTCCATCAAATCTTCCCATTCCCATGTTTTCTTTTGACTGACGAGGCAATGTTGCACCCTGATCAGCTCCTCTCTTGCAGTCTTACCAATCTACCTTACAACATCGACACTTTATCACGTGACATGTCTTGTTCTTTTACGCACAATAAACACAAAATTAGAAACGTTGATAAACTTTGTTCAATGTAAACTATTCACTCTAAACTGATGATAAAAACTGGTGTCTTCACTGGCGTATAAACAGTAAAATTGTACAACGACTTCATTTATTTACAAAATCTATAATAAAGAAGTAAATTAGAGCAAATAGTTAATCAGCCAAACTATCATTCCTGCCTGGAAATGAGCCACCGTCTATATTCGAAACACAATATAAATAATTGCTATCCCAAGTGAATCATTATTGAAAAATATATAGGCTAACGCATGAACTTTTTCCAAAGTTGCAGTTACAAATTTGTGCTAGTATGTCATTTTGAAATAGCCAAGAGAAGAGAAGAGAATTGCATTGAAAGGTGCATTACTTGGTGGGGAAAAACCACTTCATCTTGCCTGTTTCTACTAACCTCGGATTGCTTGAGTCTTCGAACTGTAATCCCCAAAATTTAACATAACCATCCAAACTACAAGAAGCTAGTACTGCTCCATCTGGAGACAGAACAATTCTTGTAATTGGCTGCGGTAAAACGTAAATGAGAAACGTGAAATACGTAAAGTTAAAACAATTGATAGGATACTATAAATATGGATATACATGTGGGAACAGTACTGGGAAAACTTCAAATATGTTGCCATTAATCGCAACAGAAGTACGAAATAAAAAAAATTAAAAGAGGTCTCTTTAACATTTTGCAGTTCATAGCATTATAATTCAGATACAATACTGTTGTCTATAGGCACACCATGTCTTACCTCCCACCAACACCCCAAAACACAAACCAACAAAACACCTGCACATTTCAGCTACCCGACTCATTTAAATTACGTCACATTTTCGAGGACATGTAAAAAGGGTATTGGAATGTCCCTTCTAATTTATTTACTATTGCAATTTTTCGAAAATAAAAGACTGAAGCAGTCTATCGTATAAAGAGTACTAGCACACGAGTAGAGGTACATGACTGTCTCCAAGCTTATTGCATGTAAAACATAAAATAAAATCACATAGCAAATCTGATCTGCTCTAGTAAAGTTTCGTAGCAGATCATCATTTCAATATATCTGATTACCCAAAACGCAGCTTTTTACTTAAAAAATCATTGAAGGCTATTCTCTCCACTAGCGGGGGTGATCTCCTCAAATTTTCTATGGATGAATAAATAACTGGAAAGAGCAGATGCCTCTATGGACTCAATACAGTCATAGAAAGTATGGTTTTCCAAAATACATTTTTTGACGTGTAAAGCGACCTCTTACAATGAACCAAGATATGGGGATACGCAAGCCAGCGTACGCTCCACGCCCTTCCCAGGATAAAGGCAATTTACATGCAATCCCTTTGAACGATATCTGATCTTGCTTACCGTAATGATATCAATGCCCTTAACCGCGATACTAGTGAGTCATTGTGTTGCTGTTGACGTCATGGAGGAGTTTAATAGGGAGCTAGCAGAAGATATCCTACTTGATCAGACAAAAGAAGACGGTAATATCGAGAATGCCAAGACTGACGACGCGAAAGGCGACGGACAAAGGAAGGGGTCAAGGCGACATACATTGCTATAAGCAAGGTACAATACAATAGTATCTGAGTAGGTCAGTCGATAGAGAAAGCAAAACTGTGACACCAAAATCATGCTAAGTGTTACCAAACCAGACTGACGAAGCGAAAGACCACAGAAGGCAAAGTCGTTGAAGAAAGAATATGGTGTGATGAAGGCGAAACAGCAACAAAGATAACCTACGTTGAAACAATCGTCTTATAATTTTGTACTGTATGCTAGCAGATGAAACCACAGAATGATAAATCGCGTCAAACAAGGCACTGATTGGATTAATTTAAGTTCATAATGAGCCCATACAAGAAGTAACCTTACCTCTGAGTGACCATTTTCAATATTTACAACTCCTTCAGCAACGTCTTTGAGTTGCATGGGAGTCGAGCAATACTTCGTGATATATTTTGTGAAAGAAAAAACTGAACAACTCTTTCCAAAACTACAAGCAAGGTACAAATCGCTGTCACTTTTGTCCTGGAAAGAAGGTATCCAAGTCACACAACAATTGTTTAGTGCATGCTTTGGTTGATCACGAGAAATAGATAAAACTAAAGTATGCCTGATATACTGTTAAGGAATATAATTGCACATTAGTAACAAATATACAGTAAAACACTGCAAAAATTTCTTTGCCGTGAGAAAAATTCACTATAGATTTGACCGACACCTACACATTTTAAGTCAGACCTAGATCTCTCAATCAAGTGTACTATACGTACGTCGCTTAAAGGAAGCAAAATGTATTCGTTTCGTTAGCTACAAGAGCACATTTATGCCATAAAATACCTACATTTTCGTCTTCTTGGAAATAACGACTGTTTTAGTGTAGGTTCTTCAAATTCAAATTCTTATGACCACTACGTCATGAGGTTAATTTACGCCAAAAAAGTCCAGCCTTCAACTTTCTCATCAGAAGATCTTATGAACAACCAGAATCAATGGAGATCATGAGATTTGTTTACTTGTAGTCCATTCTGATTTATGGTCAATATGTTGTCGTAGTTGCTTCTAATCACATCTCACAATTTGGACAGCAATTATTACAGTTTTGCATATCTACAAGCAATCTTGGTTTTCAAGATTTTCACGAAAGAGAAAAATGATGGCGATCTTGAGAAGATCCTCGATATTACAAAGAGACGAACAGATTAACAGACAATATAATTTTGGTGTAATGGATTCATTTTAGTTTTAAAAACAATGTTAAAAGCAAAGGTATAAACTATTTTGAGTTGTTCCTACTTAAAATGTAGCAAGCCTGTTAGTATAATCATTGTCCATGCTGTCCATACCGTAAAACATTACTTCTAATCAATGCACTGACAAGGAACAAGGAAAATAGTAATCAATAGAAATAGGAAACAACCTTAATAGTAATATCTCCAATAATACTAAAAAGTCAGAAATTGACGAAACGTACTTGTAAAACAAGTTATATCGAGTTGCGAAAATTCATAAATTAGATACAAAAGGTCACAAAGAATCATTTTCCAAATGACTGTCACTTCTACATATTAAATTCTCTTGGGTTACTTGTAAGGATACTTCAATTCTGCATCTCCTTCCTCTATCAAATAGGCAAAAAGATTGCCATAACTATCGATACAAGCCAGAAGGTTCTTCATGGAGTTATCAAAAGCTATGTCCATAACTTTCCCTTGACATTCCTTTAGGAGAACTCGCGCTGACGTATGGTGATTCAGGACACGTACTTTATCATCTTGGTGATTTTTTGCTGTGAATCAATAGAATTACAAGTAAAAAGAGAATTCAATATCATATTGAAAAGACATACTGAACAACTAACGTTCCACCAAAAAAATTAAAATAGTCTGTACTTGCATACCATTGATTTGATATATATACTACTTAGGGAACATATGTTCCTCTGTAGCACCGGCATAGTTGCTTTTCATGTCTCTTGTTCTGCTTTGAAGTACTGTTAGTCACTCCTGTACACTGTCTGTAATACTCTGCTTCCATACCTAACTTTGGTTCAACTAACAGCATCTTTTACAAGAAACCTGAGAAAAGTTTAAAAGATAACAAGCTACCCAGGCGGATTGCTCAATAATTGAGCAATATATTTTACTTTTCTCTAATCCCTGCATGAACTCCAAATCATCCACCTGTGGACATTGAAAAAATATAGCTCTTCCAACCACCTGGGTTAGAAGCCAGATGGTGGCATATTTCACTTTCCTCTACTACCTCTTCAGACGTGAAATTTTCAAATCATCTCTAATCGGAAAAAAATCACTTTCACCCAATAATGTCTTTTCATAATTTTCCAAAGCTATTTGATTCATCCTCAAATCGTGCCTGCTACATCTCAAAATAACACAAAAGCTTTTTTCAGAAAAAATTTTTTTACAGCTCCCTGAGATTACAAACATAGCGTTACAAATTCTCTCTTCTAGCCAATACCTATTGACTCCACCACCCCCCGCCCCCCCCCCCCCCCTCCCCCCCACCCCCCCCCTCCCCCCCCTCTCCCTTTTTTGTTTTTTTTTCTTGTTTTATTTTATTCCTTTTCTCCCCTTATATTTCTC
>JAAAKL020016662.1:0-10935 GCA_010016065.2 Carybdea cf. marsupialis auct. non (Linnaeus, 1758) | reverse complement strand
AAAGGAAGCCGAAAGGTTATTAACAATGCATAAACAACATTGTTGCATCGATTTTTGCATTGTTACATCGATTGTTACATTGTTACATCAATTGTTACATCGCTACATCGATTGTTACATTGTTACATCGATTGTTACATTGTTACATCGATTGTTACATTGTTACAATGTTGAACAAAGAAATTTCAGCGCTATATTTCTTAGAGATATTTTAGCATTTTGCTAATTAGTCTCAAAAAATATGAAACAAAGTTAAGTTACATTAATATTTTTTAATTTTCCTCTGAGCCGATCTGTATTTTTTGCCTTTTGTCTGCTTCCTCATGTTTTTTTATGTTTTTTTTTGGTAAGATTACTGTAATAAATAACCTTCATTTTCTTATCATTGATTAAGTAGAGAATGTCATTAATTTTCCTACAAAAATGTTCAATTTTATTATTACATTCTTCATTAATAAAAGTTCTAACGCAAAGAACACGACAATTTGCAATAAAAAGTGGATACACGAGTTCCGCAAATAGCTCTTTTGCCAAATATAATATCTGACGTTTGGCCTTCCACGAAAACCGAAGCATGTAAGGAGAAAAGTAGACTTGAACTCGTTGCTCTTAAAAATTTGCTCTCTGTTCATTAGTTTGATGATCATAGTGCACAAAAGCTGTTGTTACATAAATCCCTTCAGGACGTACTCTCCTTATAGGCACAAGAAAAATACAGAGTACGTTTTGTGGCACTCCCAAAGCCAAAAACACAAAGAAAGAAAGGTAAGTGTTGGCGGGCAGAGTTTAAGTATAGCTCGGATAGTACTCTGCATACATAATCTACACATCAACTGATAATCTTCATGAGCATAACAAGAAATAAAATAATATCTAATTAATATGCAATTTGGGGGGGATTTACGAGGAGTAGTAGCCACCACCTGCAAACATCAACCACAGAGATTCACATTGATAGGTCCTGCTCCTAAATCAGATGTGTACTGTACTGTCTCCCTGAGCTTTTACTCCCGCTTTTACTCCCGACTTTCTCTAATTTTGCTAGCAATATCTCGTAAAACGGAACTGCTATTACCTTCGGAAGGCGATCTGCTCAAACCCGACTTTGCCTGATGGACTCTAGGTAGGGGAGCACAGTTTGCGCCAAATTTCTCTCGTCAGCACAATGATTGGTTTGTTATTGTCGTGTATTTTTCAAGACTCCCCAGAATTGAATCACCAGTTGCCTATCGTGGAACTTTTGTTAACATGCAACATCACCGTAAGATATCTTGTATCTACTTGATAATTGTTTCCTTCACAAGAAAGTGTAAAGTGATGAAATAATCCATTTCACTTCAAACATCATCGGCAGGTCATTTTGATTCATGGTGAAGGAGTTGTTGTCAACGCTCTATGGTTGATAAGCTCAAATTGTGATGGATAGCTCATGTTCCTAGCAATAGCTAGTTTGCTAGTAATATCTCGTAAAACGGAACCGCCATCGACTTCGTAATACAGGGAAAAATACAAGACTCAAATTTGGCTTTGCTTCAGCAACGCTTAGAGGCGAGCAGATTTTGCGTCGAACTTCTCTCGTTCAGCAATGTAGTTTGTTGACTGATGACTTTTTATTGACAAGCTGGAACAATGTATTGTGAATATTGATTTGGGATTTTCCCTGCCAATCATTGCGTCACTGTTTAGTGACGTCACAGGGTTCATATGTGAAGCTGTTCTAATACGGCTTTTCATAGGTCATGTAGATATCATTATTGGGTGATTATAGTTTGTCTTTCCTCCAAAATACCTAAAGGCTTTCTATTTTACGTTTGCCTGGATTTGTGGCAGTAGCATTCTACTCTGTCGTTTATCAGGATTCTTGTCAATACGTGGCTGTTCTTCTCAAATATCAGACTAGTCACAGTAATAATCGAATCAGCACTGTAATATGTGTCTGATCCTTGAACCATCGATGAATATTCAAGAAAACTGCCAAATGGTTGTTATACGCAACTGCTGCTCATTCCTGCCGACTCATTCTTAAGAGAACATTAGCTAACTAGGAATAGTATGGCTATCTTCTTGAGGAGTCCGAAAAGCTATAGCAAAGGAGACCATGTCTCCTTAAACATTGTGTACAAAGCAGACTGTTTCTATGGGGGTATCTGAGAACAACACACGTGCAGAGGAAGAAGACAGTGACTTTCATTGACAACCTTCTGCGCAACATAGGTACTGATAACTGAAAGTGCTCAGGCTCCCAATTATTTAAAGTAGGCCGGAAAAGATGCTTGAAATCAAATTTTGCCAAAAACATAAAACTAACGTACGCTAGTAAGTAATTATTTAGGTTTCAAGATCCTGTCGCTCATTTTTATCCTCGATCATAACGCTTGACAGAATTGAGCAAGCACTAATTTTGGCAACCGACAGTCATTATGACTGCTCAGACAGTCGACTTAGAATGCCTAAGTAGATTCCACGGTTTTAACTAATACTTATTAGGGTATAAATATTGCATGAATATTCAAAACCCTGCTGTTATATTGTACAAACATAAACACAGACATGAATTACTTGAGCAGGAATAATTTTTTAAAATTTTTTCCAAAGTTGATAATTTATTTTTGGCAGTGGTATTTATGGACATAGTTTGCTTCAATTTTGTAGTAAATTCCAAATAATTTGCAAGTGTATCTATCTGGTCACAACATTACAAATTTAAGATACCCGGATGACACGGTACTCATGGCAGAATCAGAGAGAGACCTTCAGAATATCCTGGATAAAGTGGTTGACGACAGCAAACAAATGGGACTCGAGCTTAATATTTCTAAAACAGAATGTATGACGGCATCGAAGAAAAAGGTTGCACCAAAATGTGTACTTACCATTAACGGACAAATTATAAAACAAGTTGAAAAGTTTAAATACTTAGGCTTTACAATCGCGTCCAATGGTAGATGTGATGGTGAAATCAAAAAGAGAATCGGGATGACTAAAACCACTTTCAACCAACTACAAATAGTATTAAAAAACAAGCGATAACAAGCATATCGTGCTCGTGCACTTCATCAAATAAATCTTGAAGTTGTTGGTAATACAAGACAGACCATTGGCCACTTCTGTTTGTGCATAAAGGTGAATCATTGTTATCGTTACTCATTATAAATGGGATTTGGCTTATATTAATGGCTAATTTTATGAGTCTTCAACCTATTAGTGTCTTCTATTACTCTCCGGTATGAGAATTCCACCAATCTGTTCTCGATGACGAGTGCAATACCCCTTACTCAACATAAAAAGTCAACTCTCATCTCCTTCATTTCCAGATTACTTTTTTTTGTAATCTACTTTGGATTCTCTAGTGTCTTCGTCAGCAGTTGGAGTCCTCTCAGCCTCAGCCGAAACGCAACATGCTTTCATCTCCTCCTAGGATAGTGTGCATAACGCCTCCATTTATGGTACGTTTGTTCAGTTCAAAGGAATCAATTCCTTGCACGGGGTGGGTAATTGGCTCTACACAACACTATTTTAGAACCAGGGGATGTTTTTCTGTCTTCTTACCTTAAAAGACTTCAGTAGTGTGCACGCCTACGAGCTCCATCGACCCGGGGTGGCAATCTTAGCTTTCTTTCTCAAAAGAGCTCAGGACCACAATGCTGATTAGTTTAGACTGTAAACCGCCCTTGCGAGAACAATGGAAGCCTAGTCTTGCTAGTCAACCGCCCAGTCGCTCTTGCGCCGCCGCCGTGCCCATCCTGCCCAACGTCCGTAAAGGAACAACCATGTTATCGTGGAGGAGGCGCGGCCCATTAATAAATATGCTGCAGTTAAAAAATTACACAACCCAATCAGTCTATCTTTAAAGATAATGAGTTAGGTAAATATTGTTTTACTTATTAGCATAGGGGTGGGTGAAGGGATTGATGTTAGTGTAGGGTCTCTCAGATCCACCAGTGTTCAGAATATCTCTGTTTGTTTCTGCGCCGCTTCACAGATGAAAAAATGATAATGAGGTCATGGACTAACGTTCCGCTCACTATTTCTTGAGGAGCTTTGTCACATTCCTTCAAACCCGTCGATAGAACACAGTTTAATAAAGTCCACCGTACTTTCACAGAGTGGTGATACCTCTAACTGCAGTGATAGAGATAATTGAATGTGATCGTTCAAAACCGGCGGGAAAATGAAAAATACTAATGCCACTCAAGAGAAAATTTAGAAAAACAATCGACGGGGAAAGTCATGAATCAATAAAAAATTTCATTTATGCCTTGATCATCGAATACAGAAATGATAGTCTTAGTTCATTTCCTGAACCTTAATTCCATTTTACACATCAGTGGAGCACCTATGCACGGTGGGAACACCGAAATGGCCCCCACCTCTGGGTTCGCGTCTGGAATTTTAATTTTAGCCTATAATTCAAATTTTTCCTATTTCGACTACTGAACTGGGCTCACACTAACAAATATTTTAAGCAATTCTTGTCACACCAGCTATCCTAATCTCAGTTTCTTTATCAAATTCCGAGGCTCATGACTTTCCCTCCTTTCAATCTCCTTCAAATTTCTTCTAAATAAAATCTGCAGTTTTGGAAGTCAGTTCCCGATCCTGCAAGGCTTAGCGCCAAATGGTAATTAATTCAACCAATCAAATGTTGTGAAATCTAAATCACTTAAAAAATGTAGCAGGCGTCAATAGGCCTGCAGTGTCTAATAAATCTTGGGAACAGGTAATGATGCGGCCATTCCTTGTTGGTCTCCTTTCATAATCCCTGCAGTTTGATGGGGAAGGCATTTGACCATAGTTTCCATATAATAATTAACGAAGCGCAATCATGACTTCCTTAATGGAGAGTCACTCCGTTAGCACCCTCCCTATTATAAAAGTCTAACTTCAAAGAACGACAACGTAATAACGCTGCATTTGTGATTGAAAACTTTAAGCATGCTCATCTGCGTTTAACTCATTTTCTTATACCTTCACCTCGTGCCTTATCCACTTATCGTGACATCTCATTTAACACAATTATGCTAATTATGCATAACATCACTACTACAGACAGTAGAACGGAGCCTATATGTACCCTCTACTCACCCATTTCAATGTAGTTCAATTACAGTATGGATTGCTAGCATGGTGTACGATGGTAGATTCTAAACTTTCAGTTTTTCACATCCTTGTACTACAACTTTTACCTATTCCCGTCATCCATCTGTTTCTTTGCAACGATGGTTTTATCAGAAACCATGTCAAAAAAATCACATCTTAAAATGCACATGTTTGAAAGATTACATGCCTATCTCATATAACACGTTATAGAAAACTTTTACACTATTTCCCCTAATGCTGCCACTTTATCAAACATATAACTGATACGTACTCAGAAAGTAATTCATAGACCATTCTCCTTTCTTAACCCAAAGTCATGTGAGTCACACGATTATTGTTATGGGGCATATTGGTAGGTCTGGAAGTTTCTAGAATTTTGGATATAACGTAGAACGTTAAATCTTTCAGTAGATCTTAAAAAAACCCAGAAGGTATTAACACCCTTGCAGTCAGATGGCCTCTGCTTCGGGTCTACTTGAGCAATGCATGGTCGTCTATTATTTAAGCTCCACGCCCAAAATGCACTCTCAGTTGTACAGAGCCAGAGTTATGGTTTCTCACTTTAGCACTCCAAACACAAGGTGGTAACCATTAAAGAGTAGCCGAAGTTTAAGTTACGAAGGAAAAGAGTTACGAGTGCAAAGTATGTACCATTTGTATATCACTCGACAAAGCAAGGACATCTTTTTTCACTTGACATAATAAGAGAATAAGAGTGCAGTTAATCTCTTTAGGACTGCATGCACAAAATTTGATGGATTCCAATTTTTCTATTTTACATTCTAAGATAAGTATCGGTACACACAGCACGGTTAATAACTATCGAAGCCCCAGCGCCAAAAATGGCGTTCATTAGATACTAGAGTAAAGTCTTGCTGGAAAGCATATATCATAGCTTTCTTCGTCTGTAACTTGTGCCTGATCTCCTCCACCCCGCCCTAGACGACTTTGAGTACATTATGTCTCAACGTTAGTGGAATTTTAGTTGTCTCACTTTGACATTAATTACATCTAAGACTCGCACTATTGTAAAGCAAAATTACTTAACCGATTGGCTAAAGAAATAAATAATTTTGTAGATTGTTTAATTTGAAGAACCGTGTACGTCCCTACCCCGAAATTTAGAGATGCCTTACCGAATAGATGTATAGGAATTTGGAATAGATACTTCTTGTCTCTCAAAAACAGAAGTAAAAACTTTAAAAGACATATATTAAAAAACTCTATTACTGTATCAGCGCAGGGAAGGTCAGTAATATCGCATTTCTTAAGATCTTAGCAGAAAATGCTGATAGCGAAAAGTTTAGGGTAAAAAAATACACCTTGTAAAATGAGTGAAACCTAAATGAGTGAAACCTAAGATTTTGGTTTATGAAGATTTGATGTTGTCAACTGTGCTTGAGAGTGTTTAAGGGAAAAGAGCAGGGCTTGTTTTAATTTTATCTAGATATTTAAGCTAACCTTAATAGGTTCAATAAAGTCCTTACCCGTTGGTGTTACGGAAAAGATAGGCATACTGAATCAGTAACTTTACATAGTCTTCAAATAATATATTTCCTATTACAATGGCGAAGTAAAATGCTAGTCTGGACTCTCCTTCTGTGGTGTTTTTCATGCATGTTTGCAACTTTTGTGTATCCCAAAATCCCTCAATCCCCCTTTTGCCCACCCAAGCTCTGCATATGCTTTGTTCCCTTCAAATTTTTACTGTCACATAAAGTATAGTTGAGAACATCGTTTTGTAAATGTAGATCAAAAGCGCAATATAATAAAGGAATTCCTAGTACTCTGATGATGACTGGCTTGACCAGTCGAAATATAAGTCACCAAAAATGCTTTATAAAATTTAGTGCTACTTTTCCGTTCAGTCTGATTTTTTGTCTAATGTTCATTATAATAACGGCGATTTTAATAACTCACAATATTTTCATATATGGTGTGGCCTGAGTTTCCCAAAATCTTAAACTGCTTGAACCCCTTACTTAACAAGATATTTGTATACATACAAGTAACCTAAATAATTTTCTCTTCTAGTATCATAATAATGTAGCTCTAATCTGCTATGATTGCGTACTGCTTGTGTTTCTGCTTTGCGGCTGCTGTCTTCGTTTCTTTTTCCAGTCCATATTTTTACGAGAATGATAAAAATGATAAAATCCTGGTAATCTTCGTCGAATCACCTCATAATTGTAAATCACAACACGGTCCATTATTTCCCAATCTTCACCTCCCCATTTTTCATCGAACATTTCTTCATTCATACCTAAACAAGAAAAAACTTTGATGTCAAAACCTACATGGAATACGAATGTGTAAACTATGATATGTAAGATAACACCTCAGGAACTATTCATGAAAAAAGGTTACCGTTTGTGGCATTCATAACAATGGCAATCCCCGTTTAGCTCATGAACTTAAATATGAACTGGTACTATTTGAAAATTTGCAGTATGAACATGAACTATGTCAAGTGTGAATATCTTTCAGTGACCACGTTGTGACCGTCCTCAATGTGATATTAGAAGCCACACCTTTATTTCCTAAAGGTTGACTATGTATGCTAATGTTGACGTCCTGTCTGCAAAGATTGCCGTTTACTTGTGATCGCTCTTACATTGCTTATCATAGCTCAGTCAAAGTTCAATAAGCATTTTTAAAATGTTAAACTACCAATTTCTTTTTATTAAGATTGTTAGCGGTGCATAGTGATTCTGGTCACTGAACTCATTATCAGGGGTGTAGGAACCGATGGCACTGCCCCCCAAATTTTGCAGTAAGCAAAAAGTGGCCTTTTAGTGACTCTTAAATCCAACAGGTAGTTAAGTGTTCTTAAAGTGAAAAAGTGCCCTTTGACTTTTGTCCCCCCTCCCCCTCCAAGTTTGAGATGCTTCCTACGTCTCTGCTCATTATCGAATCCAAAAAATAATTATCATTGCACGTGCGAGTCGTGCCAGTATGATCAATCACTATCTAAATAGTTGCCACAAGAACATTCTCACGACAATATTATTTACCATGGTAATACAACGCGACTCTTGATACGGAGACATTCTCTCCTTCTTTTTCTTCTTAACAGCTTTTCCCTATACGGGGTGGCCGTTGTGAATGAGCCTTCTCCATGTACTCCTGATGTTGACCATCGCTTCCTTGATATTCTTCTCCCTGAAATCTCTATCTATATAATCCTTCCACCTTGATTTGGTTCTTCCTCTTTCTCTGCTTCCCTGCACTGCCATCTCCATGATTGCTCTTTCTACATGCTCCACTCCAACTCTTCTCTTCAGGTGTCCGTCCCATCTCAGTCTAGACTGTAAGGTCTTCTTAAAAATTTCTACCATTTTTACTGCTCCTCATATAACCTCATTTCTTATCTTGACTCCTCATGTAAATCCATCATCATCTTCAGCTTCTTTATTTCAACAACGTCCATTTTCTTTTTTTAAATCTTCTTTAGCTTCCAAACCGTACGTTAAGGCAGGTCTGACTACGGTTTTGTGCACTATGCCCTTCAGCCTAACTGGTACCTTTGTGTCCATATCTGTTGTTTAACCCAGCTTGCTCTGCCACATATAACAACCACGGTTTCAGCATAATATACGGGCTCGATCAGCTTTTCACCTGAAAGTATTAGAGGCAGTCTCTATCAATAGGCGTTCTCCTGCATCGTGCCGGCAAAAGAAATTTGTGCTCAACTCGAATAGGCTGTGATTTCATCGTGCTCATTATTTTTCTCAATTCATTCCTATTGCTTCGTGGCATTGCCATCGTTTGTATGCAGAATTCTTTGTTCACTTTATATCATAAGTCATTATTAAACAGTTTTTGTACAATTCATTTTCGAACAACGTGTATCTCTGACGAGTGTTGTCGGAAAAGCTTTCAGATATTGTGAAACCGATGTTCCTTGGTAGCACGAACAATTTAGTTAAAAAGTATGACTCTATAATGTGAATATTTATCATAAAAACATTTATCATGTTAAAATTCAGCACGGTAACGTTTCCCACAACAACATTAACCATTGTAATATTTATCACCGGCGCATTCTACAAGGGAGCGATTTCCTATGAGAGCATTCTCGTAAGGAACGCTTATTATATGCTTATTATATGCTTATTATATGCTTATATTATATTATATGCTTATTATATGCTTATATTATATTATATGCTTATATTATATTACATGCTTATTATATTATATTATATTATATTATATAACGCTTACACCGCTTTCTGCTCATAAATACTCTGACCACAAATGATGTCCGTGAATATCCGATTGCTTCGACAAGGTTAGATTTTATGTCTTCTATTAAGAAATCGCTAGTTGCAAGTATCACACGCAGAATAGTATTCGTTAATTTTGACTCATTTCAAATAACTGTGACTGCTTTGCAACTGTATTCATCACAACACGACGGCTGTGACGTTAAGGGTTCCTATATAAGATTTAAAACAAGAATCAGTCTAGAACGGCAGAGCAACACTTTAAAGAATTTTATAGAAATAAACTTATATTTCGGCTAGTCATATTTCGGCTAATATAAGTTTATTTGTATAAAATGCTTTAAAGTGTTCCTCCGCTGTTCTAGACTGATTCTTGTTTTAGATCAATTTTATTTTAATGTCAGTCATTGTATGTCTTTGTTCCGTAACTGGATCAGGCATGACTTAGTCGTTTTGGGTCCTGTCCGTTTTATTCATTCCTATACACGGTTTGTAAACTGCTAGTTCAAAGAATCACCTTAACCCATCATATTCCCACTTAACCATTGATGCATCCCGGATGAGAGAAACATTTCAATGATTCTTGTTCCATGATTTGATGACAGTGTTAAGTATCTGTAATATCTAGATGTTTGTCTTGCAAAGAATGAACATCTGGCTTCGGATCACCAAAGATGGCGAACTTTGGTCAAATTGTTTGACTTAATGCACTACACCACCCAAGATGCGCTGCAGGAGACCTACGTAAATGTACTGCTATTACGTTATTGACGTTGCTGTTTTGTGTTTGAGCGTTTCAAAATTAGAAACCACTAAAGATTTATTTTCAAGTTTTAAAAGACTTGTTAGTTGCAATAGCTAAACAAAATAATCATTGACTGTACATGTCTACGAATAATCGTGCCAACATTTAAATTGGATAAGAAATTGTAGCCAAAGAGAACAAATTTGTTTGGCCTCCCGCTTTGATTGTATAGGGAGCAAATCTTCTATCCCCCCATTGAGATACATTTTCACGTCACAACTTTAAGATACGCTTTCAAGCGTTCGTGCATGTTGAATTTGTCAAAACTCCAATTGGGTTTTTTTCCACGATATGACAGCTTGAAAGACTGTCCTAATAGATTGATATACCTATGGGAGACAAATTAGAAATCCTCAGACAATTGCTGTAAAAAGGGAAATCAATGCCTTACTTTAAATTACTTACTTTGATTACAGTCTTTCATACGGAGAATATGATCGGAATAGCATAGCAAGAACTGCTACTTTTCAGCAACTTTCACTGTCATTTACAAAAATACATTTTCCCCTATGAATGTATGTATGTAATGCAGTAATGTAATTAAAAGAAGGAAACTAGATGCATGTATATATGTGTATATGTGTGTATGTATGTATGTATGTATGTATGTATGTATGTGGAGCGTGTGATCTAAAAGCTTGCTTTGAAAACCACCGACTCGGGTTCGATTCCAGCGCTGGGAAGCTTTGACAACTTCTCTTTACCATAGTCACGGGCCCACCCGGTCCATGTGAGGGAAATTGGGGAGACGGAATCTCAAGAAGCCCGTCGGATGGATTGTACCTGTGTTTGGATAGCCCA
>JAAAKL020016661.1:0-10935 GCA_010016065.2 Carybdea cf. marsupialis auct. non (Linnaeus, 1758) | reverse complement strand
GTCCAATCTTCATGTCTCACTCTTAAATATTTCAGGGGACACTACTATGTCGCCGTATGACTGTCTTCGGGATCAGAACGTTGCACTCGGCAAACGCACAAGAATAACGTCAACATGGAGGGGAGCAAAATCTTCACTGGCTGTGGATGGCAACACCAACCCATCTGGAACACCAGCCAGTTGTGTGAGGAGCATGGAGGACTATGAGCCGTCTTGGAGTGTAGACTTGGAAAACGAGTACAAAGTTGTGTCCGTAAGGATAACTCAAAGCTCGACTGTAAAGGAAGTAGGAGTGAGAATATTTGTTAGCAGTAACAGCCACCATAATATTCTCTTTGACGATGTGTAAGTTTTAGTAATTGCCCATCCTTTTCGTTTTTGTGGTTATCGTTTAAGCCGTGCCTTCGTTTCAGTTGCTCTTTATCAAGTTGCTCAAGGTCCTGTTTATCGTTTCAACAATGCGGAGGGAAATTGATAACGACAGAAATCGATCGTTTAGGAATTAGTAAGATCCGACTCCAAAAATCTAAAGTGAGATATGTTATCACCGGGTCACCATAGCTCAGCTGGTAGAGCAACACACCGCGAATACGTGGGTCCCAGGTTCAAATCCTGGTGGTGATATTTTCACTTTCACTAATATCTCTTCTAACTTGATATTTTCATATAGCTGTGATCAGTGCCTGAAAAAAAGGTACATTACTCGACGCAATTTTAAAAGGCCTTAACCCTGCGAATTTGTCAAACGATAAACATTTGCTGAAACTGGCGCATTCTTAAAACAATAAAAGGTAACTGAGCCTTACGTATTGATAAAAACACAAACATTAAAGGAAACGTACGAATTGCTTTAGCGACAAACAACAAGTAAAACATACCGCTTGTTAGATTATCCCGACCATTATCCCGACAATTACCCCGACAATTACCCCGACAATTATGCCGACAATTACACCGACAGTTACCCTGACAATTACGCCTCAGCATATTGAAAACAAGGAAGACTTTCTTGAAGGAGAAATTCGAATTCCGAAGAAGCTTCGGCAAGAAAACAAACATCAGACGTCACACCTACTAGTTTGTGTTACTTTTTTATTGTTTAAGATCAGATTTCATCCTACCGTCCGACTTGTGTTGTTTATTACGGGTTCAAGGAAACAACACCTTCCTCTAAACTGTACCAGAAAGAGACCTCTGGTTTTACTTTTCTCCCCTCAGCTTCTGCTCCAAGAAAGTCTTCTTTGTCTAAATGTTCCCTTTCATCAAATATGAACTAAAGCTCGATTGCCTTCTTTAGAAAATTCTTGCTAGTTGTTGATGTTCTTGGACTCTACTGGTCATACGGTAGCAGAATATCGCGTGATGGCTAAACTAGGTGATAGCAGTTGAGAAGAAAATAGTAGACATCGTGTTCCACTCGTATACCAATGTATTCCAAAGAAGAGAGAGTGTAAAGTTTTACAGAGAATATACACCGACGTACACAGGATATGACATGTTTCACGTGATGAACAGGACTACATAATCGGGATAATATAAAATAATAGTCTTAACAATTTGTATTATGCATGTCCAGAGTCTAATTTTAATACCAGTTGTTTGAACGTTCAACAGCATTTGAAACTCCGGCAATGCTTAAACAATGCAGGGCTGAAAGTGACTATTTTTAAAACGATAAGGAACAACTATCAAAAATCTATGCAGAGGGAAAGTGTGACGTCACGATCTTGAACATGTTTGAATTATGCAAAAAAAAACCTTAATTTTCATGTTGCCCAATTAGTTAGAACGCCAATGGCCATAATTGAGGGGGGTGCCTTTTCCCACCATCGAGATATCAGCTTTCAAAGTTTTAAATCTATATAACAAAGCATTGTTATTTGATGCTGGTTCCAAGGGAAGGAAACCAAGAAATAATAACAGAGTTTTGACCAGAGATTTTTGAGATTTAAACGCCTCTAGTTTAAACAATAACTACACTTCAAGTCTGGTATTTTGGGAAGCAGCCTATTCCAGGGTTGCATATAGATATCTGTAGTCAAATCGTACTACTCCTAAAACTTTTGATTTGTGACGCCATCAATTTCCCTCCGCATAGATGATCTTTAGCTACAGGTGGGAGTAGAACTTGTTCATCTGGGTAAAAATTACTTATTTTTCCAACGACTAATGTCATCGGCCCAATTAGAAGGGTAAAGAGACTAGTCTTTACATCTTTACCTGACCGCATCCTAAGCCTGCTAATTTATGTTGAGTTAAAGTGCTATATTGCCACTGCGTCTAGCCCGTTATAAAGACTATTTGTTGGGGAAGGCAACGGGAGACCACCCCTGTAAATGTGCTGTCTTCCAAGGACATTGGTCACTCTAGCTGGGCAATAGGCTGCGCTCGAAATCGAGTATGCCTCAAAGAAACCCCCCCAAAATTACCACTATGCTTCCTAGGAACGATTGACAATGAAACCCCAGATTCTTACTGTGTATGAAAAATATTGTAGCCCCTTTTTCTGGAACTTAATCCAATGGTTGACTGATTCATGGCGTTATTCAAATGATCTACCCTACTAGAAACCATCTCCAATTGGAATTGATATTACAAATTTTTAACTTCGTTTTCCTGAACATACTTTCATTATTGCCTGGTCCTTGTAATCATTTGATTGGAGCCGCCGTGGTCAGGGTTCAAATCCCGGAAGGGCCATTTGTGACGTCAGGAAGGGCATCCGGTCTTAATGTGCTCCATGCTCCATGCTCCAATCATAAAGACTCCTAAAAGCCCTACTAGAAATTACTCTGCAATAAGAACTGATACTTCAACTTGTGCTTACCTATTTTACAGTTGTAAGTCACCATTTCTCCCCGGAAATGGAGAAGCGGTGACGGTTCGATGCTTCCAACCCATAACAGGAAGATACGTGCACATCTTCGCCTCAGGAGGTTATCCAATCCTTGCATTCTGTGAAGTTGAGGTTTATACAGCCAATACAGGTAATGATCAAACCTGGTAACCTGCAGGTTAACGTTTTATTTTTGCTCGAATATGATTTTGTGTAGATGCATCTCAGTAATATCTTGTTTATAAAGCTGATAACACACGAGACTACGAATATGCTGCGTGTACTTCACTATCAAGTAGTCTCGTTATCAGGTAGTCTCGCTATCAAGTACTGTCGCTATCAAGTAGCCTCGCTATCAAGTAGTGTCGCTATCAAGTAGTCCCACTATCAAGTAGTCCCGCTATAAAGTAATCCCGCTATCAAGTAGTCTCGCTATCAAGTAGTCCCGCTATCAAGTAGTGTCGTGTGGTATAAATGATTGGTAGCCCACTACATGTCGCACGGCGGTAATGTGCATGAAATTAAAATCAAGTTTTAGTTTGTAGTTAACTAATCAAAATTAGCATCGATAATCACATGTCTTGAACCTAAGCATAATGGTCAAACCCTGATCGCGTTATTGACCGAAGGTATCAGACCTCATATGAATTTTAGAATGAATAGAAGTGTTTTGATTGGCTAGGTGACTGCAAGATATTTGCATGCTTCCGAAATTGTGTGCCTTGAAGCGCAGTCGATATCATAGGTAGTCATCATCTGTTGTTTACTGTTTACTTTATTTAAAATTTAGTTTATATTTACTTTGCAAACTTTCTTTATTCTCCCATTCTTACTAATCCATGAGTACAGTCAACTTCACTTACCATCGCTTCACTTGGAAGAGAAGGAAAAGGTGAAGCAGAGGGGAGAAATAGAAGAAGAAAATGGATACGCGGAAGAGGATATGGGGAAAAAAAAGCTAAAGAAGCAAAAGAGGAATACGAGTAAGAATAGGGAGAAAGAGAGAGGGAATAAGGAGGGTCGAGGAAGAGGAAGAAAAAAAGGAGATGAAGAAGAAAGGAGGTAAAGGAAAAGGAACGCAAAAGAGAGGGCAAGAAGAAGAGAAGGTACCAGGAAGGAGGAAGAGAGAATAAAGAAGGGGCCAGATGAGGACCATGGGGAGAAGTTAGAGTGGGAAAAGATGAAAATTTTAGAAAAATAAGAATAAAAAGGAAGAAGGTGAGAGGGAGGAAGTCAAATGAAACGAAAAACTATTTCTGTTTACAAAGCAAAGGTTTTCTTGCTTTCATTTGGACCAATTTTAAAGTGCTCAAGTAAAAGGCAGACCTAGCCTTTCCTATTATATAAAAGCAGTCATTTGTAGATATTTTCGCACAGTTTGGGTTTTCAAGGAAGTGCTGCCCTATTGTCGAGTCTTATTGGACCTTTTCGGTTAACCTTCATTTTTACAGACACTGATTGGTCAAAACAATGCCTGTCTAGCAGTTCTGATTGGCTACTTAAAGAGCACAGTTATTTTCAGTTTCATTCCTCCCTTTTCGTGTTCAATTCTTACAATTTTTTTACTCTGAGGAGTGTAGGACGATAAAAGCCTTTATTCATAAAATGGTTTTGCTATCTCGTGCGACTGTTCTGGAAGTGGTCCAGCAATAAAAGGTGTTACGAGTAGGCGGCAGAGCGGCAACGCTAATCTCGGTTGTAAAGCTCCTTTAAGTATGTTTTGCCTACTAAGGGATCCATTTAAAAGCAGCCTGCCCCATATATATGTAGAGACTGAAACACATAGTTGTACGATAGATTTTTGTGCTAATGACATCTGTTTCTCCTATTTATGGTTTAGAAACTTACACTCCGTCTAAATATGACTGCCGTGGGCGGGTTAATCTGGCACGTGACAAGCCATCAACACAGTCATCAACAAACCAGGGAGAGTCTGCAGACAAGGCAGTTGATGGGAACACTACCCCTATGCCCTCGGAAGGATCGTGCTCACGTACAGAAAAGGAAGACAACCCATGGTGGATGGTCGACCTATTATGGGAATACAACATTGATTATGTAAGGATTACGAATAGTGATGATGGGCGTGGCACACGGTTGACTGAAATGAAAATCCAAGTTGGGAATGAAAGGAAGGACGATGGCGTAGGTAATCGAATGTAAGTATATCTGACTCCCAGAATAGTGTTGTTTTGAACAATCAGTAGCTGTGCATCCGATTGGTCAACCGAATAGGCCCAATGAAAAGAAACAATTATTTTTGTCTACAAAGCAACGGTTTTCTTGCTTTAATGTGGACGGATTCCAGAACAGCTAAGTGAAGAACAGATCTGGCTTTACCTATTATACGGAAACGGTTATCCGTATACAGTTGTGCACAGTCGAGGTTTTCAAGCAAGTGCAAGAAAAAGCCACATTGCGTAGCAGTGTTTTAGGTTTTAGAAACCCGAGGTGGTTGTTTCCTTGTAGAAGCTAATACTTGGCGAGTACAGGACACAACATGCTGCTTAATTCTATCAACTAACCTCAGAGTCGTGCGTCTGACATAGCTAGCCTCCCACTGGCAAGAAAAAGAGTACTCAACGATGCTACAATTTGTGGAAGGAACACGGTCTTTGTGGTTAGTTGAGAATGGTTTCTTACATATATAAACTACGCGTGGGGTCACAGCGCCAAAACACTTCTCTCCGGCCTTCTTCCTGCAGTTTTAAATAAGCTTGTGTGTAGCCAGCTATTTTGAAGATTTATCTTCTATGTCGCCTTCTTAAATTTAAGATTTTTCCTATGACCGGGCATATAGTAGGGATGTTGCTATATTTTTACTCTCTTACCTGATTATCCATTTTTATAATTTACAGCTGCGAAAGTGGGGTAAGCATGGATGATGGAGAAACAAGGATATTTATGTGCAAAATGAAAGGCAGATTTGTTTTCATCAGGGTGGAGAAAAGTGATACAATTCTTCAGTTGTGTGAAGTAGAGGTTTTCCCTGTTGACAATATTGGAGATGGCAAGTACTTGTTAATTTTGTACTATAATCTTGTTAATCTTGGAATTGGAAGTCATAATACTAGAGGTTCCCTGGGCCATTTCTATACTTTTAGATCAAGTGGGTAATGACGTGAGGCTTCCCGTTGTTCTGAAGTCTTCATCTAAAGTTATGCTATTGTGAAGCAGTTAAATAGGCTTTGTTAAACACGGGCACACCCCCCCCCCCCCTCTCGATTTTTTTAAGAATAATGTGCCTAATACAGAAAATTATGAGCCTTCGTAAGTTTGACGAAGAGAAAACAATCAGAGGTAGTACATATTAATGACACAAAAAGATTTTTGCCACCGGTGCTTAATTCCAGGACCTGTTCTATGGCAGCCCCTTGCCTTGTTGTGGAAACCCGGTTGACAGTAAAGATAAGTATAAAAACGTGCCAAAGAAAGCGTAGGAACGACCATAGTGGCAAGAAATAATTACAACATCGACGAACACAGATAACGTTCTTCTGAGTCTTAGATGTATCTCACATCATTATCAAAGAGCAGCAAAATCACATAACGTAACAAAGAAAGCTTGAAGCAAAAAAGACATAGGCGTCTATCACACCACTCGGGGTCCCTGGTTTGACTGTGGAAAGGTTTCTAAAACTGCACTATTCGTTCGCACTGTAATGACTGCTGTAATGCCCTTTCTGTGTATCACTTCGAGCTCCTAACTACGGGAAACTCTGCGATCGTCGTGTTACTTGAAGAAAGCCTTCGCTTGTCTGAATTTAAACCTATTTCTCTAACTTAACCCTATCTTCTATTACTATGTCTCTCTTTTAGCACATACTAGTCTCTCTTTTAGCACATACTAGTCTCTCTTTTAGTTCCTACTATTCTCTGTTTTGAGCATTTACTATTCTCTCTTTTCGCACTCACTATTCTCTCTTTTAGTACTTACTGTTCTCTCTTTTAGCACTTACTATTCTCTCTTTCAGTACTCACTATTCTCTCTTTTGGCACTTACTATTCTCTCTTTTAGCACCTACTATTCTCTCACTGAGCACCAACTATTCTCTCTTTGAGCGCCTACTATACTCTCAGTGAGCACCAACTATTTTCTCCTTTAGCACTCAGTATTCTCTCCTTTAGCACCTACTATACTCTCTATTAGCACTCACTATTCTCTCCTTTAGCAGTTACTATCCTCTCTATTAGCACCTACTATACTCTCTGTTAGCAGGCACTATTCTCTCCTTTAGCACTTACTATTCTCTCTTTTAGCACTCACCATTCTCTCTTTTAGCACCTACTATACTCTCTATTAACACTCACTACTCTCTTCTTTAGCACTTACTTTTATCTCTTTTAGCACTCACTATTCTTCCCTTTAGCACCTACTATACTCTCTATCAGCACTCACTATCCTCTCCTTTAGCACCTATTATACTCTCTATTAGCACTTACCATTCTCTCCTTTAGCACCTACTATACTCTCTATCAGCACTCACTATCCTATCCTTCAACACCTACTATACTCTCTATTAGCACTCACTATTCTCTTCTTTATCACCTACTATACTCTCTGTCAGCACTTACTATTCTCTCCTTTAGCACTTACTATACTCTCCATTAGCACTCACCATTCTCTCCTTTAGCACTTATTATACTCTCTATTACAACTCACCATTCTCTCCTTTAGCACCTACTATACTCTCTATTAACACTCACTATCCTCTCCTTTAGCACCTACTATACTCTCTATTAGCACTCATCATTCAATCCTTTAGCACCTACTATACTCTCTATTAGCACTCACAATTCTCTCCTTTAGCACCGACTATACTCTCTATTTGCACTCACTATTCTCTCCCTTAACACCTACTATACTCTTTATCAGCACTTCTATCCTCTTCTTTAGCACCTAATATACATTCTATTAACACTCACCATTCTTTCATTTAGCACCTACTATACTCTGTATTAGCACTCACTATTCTCTACTTTAACACCTACTATACTCTCTATCAGCACTTACTATTCTCTCCCTTAGCACCTACTATACTCTGTATCAGCACATACTATTCTCGCTTTTAGCACTCACTATACTCTCTATTAGCATTCACTATTCTCTCTTTTTGCACTTATTATAATCTCTCTTAGCACTCACCATTCTCTCCTTTAGCACCTACTATACTCTCTATTAGCACTCACCATTCTCTCCTTTAGCACTTACTATTCTCTCTTTTAGCACTCACTATTCTCTCTTTTAGCATTTACTATTCTCCCTTTTTGGCACTCACCGTTCTCTCTTTTAGCACTCACTATTTTCTCTTTTAGCACTTACTCTTTTCTCTATAAGGACTCACTACTCTCTCTTCTAGGACTTACTTTTCTCTCTTTTAGCATTTACGTTTCTCTTTTTTAGCACTTACTATCCTCTCTTTTAGCACTCACTTGTCTCTCTATTAGCACCTACTATTCTCTCTATTAGCATCTACTATTCTCTCTATTAGCATTCACTATTCTCTCTTTTAGCACTTACTATTCTCTCTTTTAGTACCCTCTCGCGAGGTATATGGAAGGCTCAGAAGAAAATTTTGTGTGCTAGTCGAATTTTGAATTATATTTTCCCGCTGTGGTCTTCCTACACTCTCTTTGCTGAGTTTTTATATCATTATTATATTAGAATTTCCGCAATGCCAATCAATTTTTCGTAGATAAGTTGCCACACCAGCTTCTTATTCTGTCATTATAAAGCCACGCGGATTGGCATTGAGTCGTCTTCGTATCATGCAACTTCACCTTGCAGCGATAGCTATCCTCCATCTCAGTATTTCTGAAACAGATGATATATTTTGATTCACAAATTCATTCACGTATTTACTCGTACATTTATTCACTCATGCATGCACTCATTTATTCATTTATTCATTTATTTATTTATCATCTACAATGCCATTCTTGTTACAGATAACCGTAGCAGTGCTATCTCCGACTTTACAGATCAATGCAAACAGTTAAAACTTTTAAAGAAAAAAGCCACCCAACTTAAAATTGTAAATCCTCTCATTTTAGGACACTTTATTTGTTTATGTGTACCATTTAAAATTTTTCTTTTCTAGAAAGCTGATATCTGATCCTTTTTTTTGATGTTTATTTCCCATGTACGGAATCCTGGTTTACGGATAGAAAACAAAAGGAATGAACAAAACGAATGCTAATATCTGATTCCTCTTTTTGATGTTTATTTCCCATGTACAAAATCCTGGTTTACGGATAGAAAACAAAAGGAATGAACGAAAGGAAAGCTAATATCTGATTCCTTTTATTGATGTTTATTTCCCATGTACACAATCCTGGTTTACGGATAGAAAACAAAAGGAATGAACGAAAGGAAAGCTTATATCTGATTCTTTTTATTGATGTTTATATACCATGTAGGGAATCCTGGTTTACGGATAGAAAACGAAAGGAATAAACGAAACGAAAGCTGATATCTTATTCTTGTTCTTGATGTTTATATACCATGTAGGGAATCCTGGTTTACGGATAGAGAATGAAGAGGATGAGGTTAACTTGGCGTATGGGAAAAGAACAAAACAGGTTTCCACAAAAGAAGACCGCCTTCCCTCAAGAGCGGTCGATGGACATACCAATCCAACAGACCCATCAGAGTCATGTTCCTCCACTCAGGTTGAAGACATGCCGTGGTGGCGAGTAGACTTGGTTGGTCACTTTGTCATAGGTGTCGTTAGAATCACCACCTGTTTTGAGTCAGAAACCTTAACGAAGTTGCAGATAGACAGTAGCATGACCGTTCAAGACAACGGAGTAAACAACAATGTGTGAGTGCAATTTAAGTACTAAACCTATATTTTTTATTTAAAAAAATAATAAATATCCATCAAAAGATTTCGGTTTCGGTTTCAGAATGTTTTTATTACGTTGGCATCAACAAGGAAGCAAAAATTCATGGAATTTTTGAGGCATTATTCCTTAGAGAAACCCCTTCGAAATGTCTCGCTATAAATCGTGCCACTAAAAGCCGGGTTTGATCATATTTTAAAATCTAATTAACTGCACGAAATAGCGAAAACAATTTAGTACTTTTTTTCGTCTGACACTCCTCAGAGTACAAAATCGTCAGAATTGAGATAGGAAGAAGTCAGTATAACTCATACCAAACTGTATAGCTTATGATTTTCAATGCCGTTGTGGTTTCGCGGTACGTTGGTCGCACGTCTCAAAGGCTGAGTGAGCGCATTGGTCAACATGTACCCTCAACGATAAGACACAAATCACGCCCTTTGCGTTCACAGCCTTTACGTTCCTGTAGGCAAGGCTCGGGTCGGAAGATTCTTTTGAATAGTATTTACGCCGATGGTTACACCGATTCCTTCTTCTCGGTTTTAGCTCGTGCCAGGTCCAGTCTCCATCTTCGAATTTTGTAGGCCGTATTCATTAAAAAATTGGACCCCAATTTGTGCAGACAAAGGACTTTGTATTTAACACAAGACTATTTTATCTTTGTACACATGTTTTTATTTGATACTTTACATTTCTGTTCGAATGTATTTCTTTATTCTAATTTTCATGCATTTCGTTCACTCGGTAATGCTTTTGTCTAGCTACTATATCTTGGTTTAATTTATTTGCACAGTTGCCGTGTATAACTCTGAAGAAAGGCGACATGAAAAAGCTTTCAGTTGTTAAATGAACCCGTTGTTTCTTGTTTGTATCAAGTTCTGTACCACGAATAATTTGTTCCAATACTTGAAATGCCGGTACATCACATATCAGATCAGTAATCTCAATAATGTAGTCAAGCTCTGTGGAAAGATTTCTTCATGTTACGGGACTGTGGAGTTTTTGAAGTCATATTTAATTTCGAAAGTAGCACTACAGTATATTTCCTCACGTATACAGAGAGCCAAACTTACACCTAGCTCAGCTATTGAACAGGAGTTCCTCGCAGATGATTTAGAGAATGAGAAAGAAAGGCTGCAGTCTTTGAGAAGTTATTACAGGAACGCACGTTGTGAGGTATCTTCGTTCCTTGGATTTTTTGACAAAATCAGACTGTGCAGATTTATTGACTCTATCAACGAAAGATCTCTTCT
>JAAAKL020016660.1:0-10936 GCA_010016065.2 Carybdea cf. marsupialis auct. non (Linnaeus, 1758) | reverse complement strand
CAATTGAAGGTAATGAAAGAATTGGAGACACGAAAATGTACAACTGAAAGTAATGAAAGAATAGGAGATAAGAAAATGTACAACTGAAAGTAATGAAAGAATA
The DNA here is from genome assembly GCA_010016065.2 of Carybdea cf. marsupialis auct. non (Linnaeus, 1758). NCBI lineage: Eukaryota > Metazoa > Cnidaria > Cubozoa > Carybdeida > Carybdeidae > Carybdea > Carybdea cf. marsupialis auct. non (Linnaeus, 1758). Next base: position 10,833 of record JAAAKL020016660.1, on the reverse strand, counting down.
GGAGATAAGAAAATATACAATAAAAGATAATGAAAGAATTGGAGATGAGAAAATATACAATTGAAGGTAATGAAAGAATTGGAGACACGAAAATGTACAACTGAAAGTAATGAAAGAATAGGAGATAAGAAAATATACAATGGAAGGTGATGAACGAATTGGAGATAAGAAAATTTACATTAGAAGATAATAAAATAATTGAAGATGAGAAGATTTACATTAGAAGATAATGAAAGAATTGGAGATGAGAAAATGTACAATTGAAAGTAATGAAAGAATTGGAGATAAGAAAATGTACAATAGAAGGCAATGAAAGAATTGGAGATAAGAAAATGTACAATTGAAGGTAATGAAAGAATTGGAGATGGAACAAGAGTATACCAGAAGTCAATGAAATAACACAAGATAAGAATGAGGTGTAATAGAACGAATGAAAGACGTCGAGTTCTGAGAAGATTGTAATAGTTGTGTGTGAAACAATGGGAGTTGGAAAATTTGCACTAGGAAGTTTCTGAACAAATCTAAGGTTCAAAACATTTTAAGAAAAGGGAGTGAAAGAATTGTATTTCATAGGACAAAAAATCAATTCAATGCAAGAGTATCAAAGAAAAGTATTACAGAAGTTAATCAAAAATTAGGAGATGGAGAAGCAGCGAAATAGATGTTAATGAATATATCCGAAATGAGAAACCAGTACGATTCGTTAAATTAATGGGGGAATTGGAGATTAGAAAACAGTTAATTATTTTTGTTGAAAGAATTTGGGATGGGATAATATAAGTATACACAAATGAAAATTTTGGTTATGAGAAATTATCATAATAGAAGTTCTTTAAAGAATAGAAAATAAAAAGAGAAAAAAAGATTGGAAAGATACAGAAGAGAAGATTACAGTGTGGTAAACATTGAAGAAACTAGAGTCACAATCAATGCAATGTAAATTATACGCACACATAAGAAACAGTAAATGCGAGATATTTATAACTGAGTGTCAAAATAAGGACGGACTTCATGTCTGGATGACAGTGGAGCATTAAAGGTTTATGATGTGTTATGTATATGTAATATAATATAATATGATGTGATATTAATATGTAATTTTTTGTAGCTTGAAAGTATTGTATTGCTCTTACAAAATGATATTCCTTTACTAACCCACCCTCAACCCCACCCCTTTGTCCTAAACTTATCCCAAACGGTACCCTAGCCTTGTTGAACGGATTTAAGTTGAGAACGAACTGCTTATGATCCCTGTTTGGCACCAAAAACTGACCGTGAAATGTTTTTGGACTAAAATGTCATTGATGATCATGATGTTTGATTATGTTGGCCAACAGGCTACTCTCAATCGAGTTATCATGACCTGCTATATTCATACACATGTAATATTTTATATGTATTAGAAGTTAAATAACCTCCTAGAAGTCAGGTTAACCCATTTTTGACCTCACTGACACTGGTTGCCTGAAATAATTCTAAAAGTTAAACAACGTATTATGAGACACTCACACACCCCACTCACGTATAAAATACTAGTTCTTGGAAGTTTTTGGTTTACTGGAAGATATTGTAGACACGTAGATTCGCCGACGTAGCTCTTACCTGAGTCTTTTATTCGCACGGGTGACATATTTTCATTCGAATAGGGGGAAAAATTTATGGACAATTCTTCTTACTTCTTGTCTACTGAGGACGTCTATTTTACAAGTTAATAACAGAGGACAACTATTCTCTTTTCCCCAAGAAAACCTTGAAATTATCCGAAAAGAACTTTTTACTTGACGAAATTTAATCAATTTTTGGGTCTCTGTAATTTGAAAATTCATTAGAATGAGAAAAGTTAAACTTATTCTGTTTGCTTTTTTTCTTATCCTTTTTAACATCATAAATATATGTTAATTAATGGTATTATTGCAGGATACAGTGAGTTTAAATAATGATAGAGTTACCAGACTGCAAAATATTTACAATAGAAAATGACGTATGATTATGATTATCAAAATGATAATGTAAAATCTCCTTAGATGACTAAGGAGTTATCTAAGAATAGAAGCCTTAGATAACAGTGTGCCTTGGGAAACTAATGTAATAATTTTATCATTTAAGTTTTCATTGTACACAGGGGAAAAAATTTAGTCTGTACTTCTTCAGCTGATTGTGTAATTTTCAAACTGTTATGTTGTAACCTTGATCGTTTACAGAGGTCAACCAGTTTCAATTGTTATCTATGGACGTGAATTCAATTTAAAGAATAAAAATATACAAGAAAGCAGAACTGGTAAACTATGGATGAAGTCACAACCATTCCAGATAATGTCTATTACCTATACTTTGTTAACAATTTTAAGCATGGGTTTTGTTTAAGACACAAAATACTTCTGTTAAAGCTTTCATTATAAGGGTTGTTTCGAAACGTATTTGTGTTGGAATATCACATATTGCAAGTTTACTTTACGTAGGGTCAACAAAGCTGGCTCTTTAAGAGAGGTGGGGGGTTAAGATTTCCAAAATAGGAAGAGGGGGCCGGTCGCACTAATAGAAGGCTAGAGCAGCCTTCTTGTTTGTAATCTAAAATAGATATCTAATCTACAAGCCAAGCTTTGGGTTCTTTGTATAATGGTTTATGTCGTGTGGGGAGCAGGCGCTTCATTATGATATGCCAAAGTGAAAAATGAATATGCCGATAAGAATGTCAGGTGGGGCGGAATACGCTAGTGAATTCTCTCAGGGGGCAGAGCCTTTCTTGCCCCCCACCTTCATGAGCGAGGGTCAATTTCACTGAGTGTGTAGAACCGAGAGAATAAAACTCGTTCTGAAGCTCTTAAGGCTGTAGCGCAAGATAGAGGAAAACTGTATATATAGAGATTTATTTACTTGCTGAGAAAGTGGCTCTTATAAAAAAGTGGTCGGATTTTTTAATACTCTGTATTGGACTGATGAAAGAAGATTGCTTTGATGTAAAGAACCTTCTCTTTAGTCAACGTTGAAAACATTATTCGAATGTACATACATGCGTATATGTGAAAGACATACATACATATTCAAAATGTCTTTAGAGCAATATTAAGATTATTGTATTAACCTTAAACTTTCCATATTTCCATTTTATCATTACCTCGTTTTTCATTTATGAGAACTTAATTGTTTTCTCCCCTTATATTTAACTAGTTTTAACTTTTAGTTACATAGCTCTCTTTTTAGCATCTAATTTGATTTTTGTTGTGTCATTCTAGAGCAAAATTTACGATAAATTATGATGCGATTAATGAAATAGGCGTTTGATTGTAGAATGATAAAAAATTTTAAAAATTCACCACTAACAAGAAACTGCTATTTTGCTAAATAAATAACACAACTAACAAAAATAAGAACAACATAAATGAGTTATTCAAGAAGTTGATGTATGACCAAACGAATATTTCTAAATTTTGAAGGATGATTCCAACGTTTTATTTTCAAATATATCGTTGCATATTTTACTATGATTAGACCTGAAGTTTTAGGGCTCGTCTCGAATTTGTTCCAGATGTATTCGAATTATGGGAATAAGGACATGTTTTGCATACATTGTTTTCAAATACTATTTGAAATAATCTTGATGGGCTCAAAGAAAAAATAATTCTGATAAAGATTTTACAAGATTTGACTTCATTTGCAGGATGTATTAACATCAAATTTCCCCGTGACTGCTAATATTATATTAATGTTGTATGTTTCAGATTGTCTGCAGTGTGTCCTTGTGCGAAAACCTCCGTGAATACAATATTTACTTCAGTACAATGTAACATTCAGCACTTTATGTTACTGGACGATAAAGATCGTCCCATTTTGTCTACTCTTTACCTTTGTTCTTTTCCCACGTCTGCAAAGATGATACTTTGTTTCCTTACATTTTGAGAAGTTCTATATCGTAACTATTCATACTCACTGATATGACTTGGTCTTTGTTATTTGAAATGACTTTACATCATGTCTGCAAGTCTTTTCAGAGCATTGATGGCTGAATGCAACGTCCTTTAGTCTAATAAAAGGACTCCACACATCTTCATCTTCCAACATTTGCTCACTACTTCAAGTTGAAGAATGGGAAAGAGCAGACAAAACTACAGGGCCTCCAGAGAAAAGAGAGATTTATTCGAGCATACTATTCGTAGAGCGCCGTCATTGAGACCTCGCTGTTTGTTTTAAAGGTCAACTATCAGCGAATCAGGGGAACACGGTAGCTACTTTATTACGCTGTCATACGTTATGAAGGGATAAGGTCGCTCTCTTTGGTTTGCAGGGTGCGGTTAGGAGAACGACGTGAAATAGAAGAACTTTCTACCTGGATACTTTAATCTACTTGAAGAATTTCTATTGATACAGTGTACCAGGATAAGTATATAATGTGTCAGAGAATATAAAACTGTTCTCGTAAAATCATCTGTGTAAAATTTAATTCGAGTTGTATTTTCAAAGGCTTCAAATTCCTTAAGTTGTGCAGTTAATGCAGTAAGTTTGTTAATATTGTTGGAAATCAATGTTCCTGTGATACTTTACTCGGAAGACGTTTTTGTAGGTACTTATTGGCAAGGATAGAGCCAAAGGAATCCTAGCTTGGATGACCGGTAGTATCATTGTACATGTATAATTTCAATCAAAACACGTTTTCAAAAGCCTAGGAACTTGGATGTTGGTAGATGATGTTTTGTACATCCTATTTCATGACTAAGGCATGAATGTGACCACAGCTTTACGACATAAATGTGTCCATAGTAAAGCTCCTATCTAGTTTATTCTATGATTAGTATAGGGAACAATTAAGACAACTTGAGTTTAAAAATATGCCGTCCTTTGAAAATCCCGTTCAAAGATGAAGATGTACAGTACCGTAGAGCATGATCGAGGTTGTAAAGCTTACATAACTATGCCTGTCCTAATTTCTGAGCAAATGGTGTTTACTTTCTTCCATGCAAATAGGAAAAATCATAAATAGAACTTCAGTAATATTTAGAAATGGCCAAATTCTAAACAGAACGGAAGAACACAAGCTCAACGGTATAACAAGGAATGCAACACTAAAGCAAAACTTTGAAATAAGAGAACAGACACACACGCTCTAGGGCAACCTAAACTGTTGTCCTGTCTTCAGATACTACCCCCTGAAACTTCCCCTTTGTAAACCTGATCCAATGGCAGTTAGGAGAGTCACTCTCTGATTATGATGATAATAATATCAGTGTAACTTGCCTTTGATAATTCATTCCTCAAAATATCTTTAGTTCTAGATAAGTCTATCGTTACTGTAGCTTGTCAAACTGTTGCCTCTACTCATCAAGCAAACTCAGTCTATCATTGATTAAAGTGGGTATAAAATAAACTGTTGAATCTTTATTATGCTATTATGCTACTATTCTACATTCTAGTGGTAAGTTCTGATCTTTTATAAATAAGAAGATATGCACCTAAATATACTCTTAATATCTGTAACCAGAGATGAAAACCTCTGATCGTGAGAACAAATTAGAATTTTTTCCTCGTTTCTTAGTGGCATAAACTTAATCAGAACCCTGTTTCCTAGCCTTGAGGATTACTGTAGTTGCTAGTATAAGTACAGTAGATGTTTCCAGGTATTGGAATACGTAAGCAATTAGCACATTTAAAAAACCCAGTAAAACACGTCACAAAACTCAGGTTTCTTAGGTACCAGTTATCCTCATCGTGTTACAATCTACTGAACTATGTTCCCATTCAGCCACGTGCCTTTTACAGTTTTTCATTTACATTACCATGTAACACGTTATCTACTAATTACGATGTTTAACTTGCACTTTTCTGTGTCCCTGTAAGTTATAACACAACTGCAATACTGCTTCTGCTCTACACAGCCCCAGCTTCCTTACTGTGCCATGATAGCGCCTAGTTAAGTTTTCTTCTTGGCATAATTCTTCATTATATAAATATTTGATATAAACTGCCGGAATCTTTGTTTTAATTGCAGTGGTATTTCTCTTCCGATTAAGAAACAAAGTATTGTTACAACCTTCTCTTCTCATGACTATGTTTTTGCCCTCCAACGATATAAACCTTTATTACAAAGGATATTTCTTCAATCTAGAGAGAATACTTTCTACAATTATGGTACAAACGTCGCAAATTATCAATTTATTCCTTCTTCCTACTTATACAAAGTTAACAGTAACTTTAGCTTACAAAAGTTTGAAACCTCATTCTTTTGTTTCATATTTAATAAGTTGCAATCTGTTTTGATTACAATGGGGTATTTTTTTCTTTTGCTAACACAAACTACTATATTCTTTCATCTCAAAAAGAGAAATGTTATGTCATTAGACATTATCAGAATTTCATTCATGCATCATTGGCAACTTTGCTATCCCTCTGCTACCTCGATTTTATCTTCTTGTTACCCTTTATTCATCTGTCTATCTGTTAAGGTGCGTACGAAATATCACTAGTTAACTGATAAATTCAATTATTCTCTTTGATTAATCAATACTCTAAACGATGTGTTTCCGATTATTGCCAAGACGATAACCTTACAAAAAAACAGGCTTCTTTTCAGAGATTTATGATAGGAATTGTTCTTGTAGAGCAGATTTTCTGGGTTAATCTTCACTCGCGAGAGCAACCAAATTCTTGAATACCATAGATGCAGTGGAGTATGTAGGTAAATGGTAAAATAGCAACCGAGCTTTGACAAAATGAGTAAATTTTTGCTGATTTCGTTACATTGTTGGCTTGATAAGTTTTTCAGTCGCAAAAATTGAATCAAAATCAATGGGTGTGTTATTATCTGCAGAATTTTCAAAGTACATAAGTGTTTACGTTACTTTCTATTAAATTGTGGAACGTTTGTGAATTTATTTTAAAAATAGGATATTAACTTAAAATCTTGTTAGACGTATGGAAATAGACTTTATCAATAAAATAGCTCTTGACGTCTGCGTCAGTTTTATTTCTATCTAACAAACTAGGCTTTAATATTACCTCAGTGTATGGTTATACCGTAGTATCCATTTGGAATGCCAAAATATGCTTTGCTTTAACATCCAGAGAGAGCATGATAAGCGTGAACCTTGGGGGTAATTGAGTTTTTGGTAAGCGATCCTCGTGTTTTAATCCCTTGTCCTGGGACATAACGCTACATTTCTTCACGCAATGTTACCCGAAATCTAAAATGTCTGTTAAGGTTCTATTTGTATTCCTGTAAGATAAGGAAAGCATACCTTTTTCTCCAGTCCTTTCCGATGTGAAGTCGTTCCAGGTTTAGTTGTTATAAATAAGATGTAGACCAAGCTTTCTTTTAAATGGCTACTTCATCAGCTAGACACGAATCCCCGCTGATTTTTGTCGATTCACAATAAGCGAAGATACACTTTTAGACAAGTCAGACTTTCAAGTTGCTTTTAGTATAAACAAGCCTCCAGAAATTGTAATAGCTGCACCTGAAGTTTATACGGGTATTAAATAAAGATGCGTATCGTTTTACGCGCTTCTAATAGCAGTATAGCATTTTATCGATCGAAAAAAGCTGCCGATGTCAAAAGTATTGGTGTCTATAGACAGTGATTAGGTGGACACAAATATTTATGTCCTTCGACTAAGAGGATATTGTTCGTTGATCATTTTCCTTTCTTAGTATTTTGGAATAGGTTGGTGCAACCTTAGGGCAATCAAGTACGTATTTAAGCAACCCTAAGATTTATGCTCGTTACTTCAAAGTGTGCAGACATCCCATGGTCTTAGCATTATGTCTCTGATGTGCGCATTTCTTCAAAACCATATTCACACATTGATTGCAGGAAATTGGGGGTTGTGAAATGGTTGATTTATCTTCAGACACATAAAAATAATCAAGCTAGTAGTTACAAGAGGTAGATGCGACACTGTCTGTCTGAACGTCAACTCTTACTGTGTCTGTTTAATTACAGAAGGGGAAGAACTAGGTGGCACACCTCTTTCATACTAACACCTTTCTTTCGTCGGTAATAGGAAGTTGCTGCCTTAAGTCGGTAGCATCTTTTGTGTCTAGCAGGATTGTATTTTGCCTCGTGTGAATGCCATACTTTTATATGGCTAATTTTACCACATTATGAGATCGCCATCTTTGATTTCGATGTAGACAGCAAATCCCCTACATACTACCTTTTTTATTTGCATTCTCCTGACAGCAAAAAGGGAAGAAACAATTTTTCGGAATGTGGACATATGATGTTTCCGAGTACATGGAAAACACAGTACGTAGCGTTTTAATTAATACAAAACGAATCTACTTGAAGACAACAGCTCATTCAGTGGGACATGACCTGGTTTTTCTCAAAATCGTACATCTGTTTTGCATATCAATTTTAATACTCGATAAAAATAAGATTTCAGAATCTGCTAAACTTTGTTAAAAGATACATGCCTTAAGTGTTTTATGAACAAATGCTAGCTAGCAAAAATTAGGGGGAGTTCTCGTACATCCCCTTATCGTTGGCCTTATTGTTGGACAAAAAGTCCATTCCTTTTATCATTTGTATAAGTAACCTACTTAGGTACAAAATTTATTTAAATTGTCAGATTTTATCATCTTCATGAACTGGATAGAGTTCAGCAGTTTCTCGTAGATTCTTTTCCTTTACTTTTCCTTTAAGTCTCTAAATACCAGTTAAATATAGAAAATCAGTGAGAACATCATATTTTAGTACATTCTACACGAGCGTTAATCAAGTCTATAAAGTAATGACTGGCTTACCTTTTCCAAGCGCTAAACAGTTTGTTAGTTGATTTTAACTTGCCTCTCCACTGTAAATATCAATTAAAAGAGCTGAAAAGTATAAATAGAAACCTGGTCTTTACAAATTCCTCTTACGGTTCTTTTCCAGACAGCTTCAACAGTCTTCTTCTGCCATTTTGAAATCGCAGCTCCCAAGCTTTCTAAGACAAAGGCTAGAGAATAGCTAGTGACGGGGGTCACCTGCAAAAAGAACAAAACTCTTCAAGGAAAACAATACTGTCTGGCTCCTTCACGGTTCTAGGTTGATCCTGAAGCGATAGTATCATTCAACTAGTCTGTTTACCCGTCTTGATCGATTTCAACCAAGATGAGAGTAAATGCTTGCTGAATTTTATGTCGATACTTGCTTTCATCAATCGGCAATAAGGAACATTAATGTAGTGTTTAACGTTGTAAAAATCATGAACAAACTTACATTGAGTTTTACAAACATTTTAAATACAATATGATGCAATTGAGAGGGACTGGACTTCAATTTTGTCCTAACTATTTGTACCTGCTAGAAAAGTTTTCAAATTAGTATCAAACACGGTTGGTTAGAGGGGTAGCTACGACCTAGTTTTGGGGATAAACTTTGTGTATTTGTTCCTTTTTTTGGAGAGGGAATGTTTTAGGACGTGAAGGGTTTCTCGAGCATAAGAGAACGAAAGAGAAATAATATTTTTACTAGCATCAATGACTTCCATATTCAAATCTATGAAAAGCCAGAGAGCATGTTTACCTTTATTCCATGTTTTGAAAATTAGGTCTTGTAAAATATCTACGAGTATAAATTTAAAACAGACAAGAAAGCCTATTCAATTGTATTTCAACCTTTAAAAGAAAGGACACACCTTCTATAATATATCTAAATTGATGTTTATATGCTGGTACATATGTGTGTATATATATGTGTGTGTATATAAGCAAAATACATGTATAATGTATATGTAACATATAATATATTATACATTGATAGGGAGCCTCCCCCGAAGGGACGCCTTTTCAAACTTGCAGGTTAAAGGAGCGCCAATTTGAAGAGACGGCTGTTCAAAGGGTCATTGTCGTCGACAAAGAATCTCTCCTGATCATATCATTTCAAATCTTTAAAGCAACAAGTTTGTTGGTGGTATCAAACAATAAAACTGCACGAAGTAACGAAAACAGTTTAGTACTGAACAGTTTTTTGCGCCTGACACTCCTCAGAGTACAAAATCGTCACAATTGGAATTGAGAAGGAATCAATGAAACTTACACCCAACTGTGTTTTGAAAGAAGGCAATCAGAAGTCTGACTGCTAGGTTGGTTTTGTTTTAACCATCAGTTTCTACGGATCTGAATGGTTCGCATTTTGACCCATGAAGAAAGGGAAACCTAGTTTGTGTATTACCTCGTCAACTCTCCTATTCTTCGACTTCCTTGATCCATTATTCTTCTAGCCTTTTCCAGGTACATTAAATCTTTGAATGTACACCATAGTGCCTTCAGGTCAAGAGTGTGACGCTTTGTCGGAGCTACTGAATGTAAATGAATTTATCAACATCTATATAACAATTGCTTCTGTTTACCTATTATGAATCACTACAGAAATATTTATCTTTGAGAAATAGGGATAAAAGAAAAGCCAAATGAATATACAGCCCTGCATACTTTTCAGATACTCCTCTTTGCGCTTTTCTTCATCTTTCCCCCTTCTTTTATTTCTCTTTCCTCTATTAGCTTCCTTTCTTAATTTCTTCCTCACTTTCTTCTTCTTTTTTCCCCGTTTTTGTTCTTCGTCCTCTTCTCTAGTAGTAGTAGTAATAGTAGCAGTAGTACTAGTACTAGTAGTAGTTCTAGTAGTAGTAGTACTAATAGTAGCTGTAGTAATAGTAGCAGTAGTAGTAGTACTAGTACTAGTAGTAGTTCTAGTCATAGTAGTAGTAATAGTAGTAATAGTAGTAGTAGTAGTAGTAGTAGTAGTAGTAGTACTAGTAGTACTAGTAGTACTAGTAGTAGCTGTAATAATTGTAGCAGTAGTAGTAGTGCTAGCACTAGTAGTAGTTCTAGTAGTAGTGGTAGTACTAGTAGTACTA
>JAAAKL020016659.1:0-10936 GCA_010016065.2 Carybdea cf. marsupialis auct. non (Linnaeus, 1758) | reverse complement strand
CGGCCTTCGGCCCGATCATTTCCGATTCCAGCTACGTTCCAGCCAAGGAGGGAGAGGCAATCGCCCTTCGCTGGGTCGGCCATGAACCCACCGACGAGATCACGGCTTTTCTGTTGGCGAACCGAGCAGCGACGCCAGAAGCCTTCCGTGAAGCCTATCGCAACTATGGCGTCTCGGCCCAGAACATGCTGTTTGCCGGCACCGACGGCGATATCGGTCAGATTCTCGCAATCCAGGCACCCGAGCGGCAGCCGGGTCCGCCGGCCGATCTGGTCCTGCTGTCCGACGACCCCTCGGCTGCATGGGGTCGTTTTGACAACGCGACCAATCTGCCCTTCGTGGTTAATCCAGAGACCGGATTTCTTGCCTCGGCCAACAACAAGCCACAGCAAACCGACCGCATCCTCGGCTACTTCTTCAGCCCCGACGACCGGGTGGCTCGCATGGCAGAGCTGGTCGAGGCGACGCCAACGCTGACGGTCCAGGATTTGATGGCGTTCCAACAGGACGTGGTCTCCCCAACCTCTCGGCGCTTGGCCCAAGGCCTCGTCACCTTCGCAAGCAGCGCCCAGGCCCAGCCCGACGCCTTCGTGCGCCGCGTGGCAGAATGGGATGGCAGCTATGCGGTCGAGTCCAGTGGCGCGCCTGCTTTCGAGCTGCTCATGACCGCTGTCGCCCGCGCGCTCTACGCCGACAAGGACGGCAAGGTACCCGGCCAGAAGGAGCAGTGGAGCTATCTCCAGACCTTCCTGCTGCGCGATCTTGAAGACCTGCCCGCTGCCAAGCGCGATGCACTGATCCGGGAGGCCGTCACCGAGGCTTCCAGAATGGTCGAGGAATTTCCGACCTGGGGAACGCTGCACAACCTCAGGATCGGCCACATCTTGAGCCAAGCACCTTTGATTGGTTCTCGCTTCGTGCTGGACCGCGTGCCCATTTCAGGCTCTCGCGAGACCTTGCCCCTACGGCAATTCTCCTCTGATAACTTTGAGAACATCGATTTAGGAGAGAAGGATACCTTATCCCCATAATATCACGGGGAAAGCGGTATATACCAAGTAATACCATCAATGGAAGCAACTGTACTTCAGCTTTTCTTTCTACTTTGTCAAATTTCCTTTAATTTTAGTCAACGATTATTTCCTCGAATGTAGCTAGTTGAAGCGGAGGGGGTTTTCGCCAGCTAAATGATTATGGAAGGCAGACAGTGTTGCGTCATTTTCAATAGTTTCCTTATCAGGTTTGGCTAATTTAATATCGGATGTGCAGTAGCATAGCGTAATGCATTGTTGCAGCCGTCAGGTAATAATTACCAATTTTCTTACAAGGGTTAACAGCTGGTTATTCAAGGGGAAAGAAAAATGGCAACATGGAAGATTGTGCCCATGCTATTCAAAATACTATTTCTTAAATAAAAATTTTAAAAGAGAGGATCTATCTCCTTAGCAATCCTGTGTACAGACGAAATAACTCGAGACTGCGTAAGTGCCCTGATAGATTTCCTGGCACCCTTGTCAGGTGACTATGCAAGATACGGGGAGCGGCCCTATCGGGCAGTGGATGTCGTCTAATGGCATGACAACCACCGCTTAGTAGTTCAAAGTAAAGGTCGTTATTTGGATGACCCAACTGCTCTTTATTTATAAGCCAATCTGTTTAGTTGCTTTACCGATTATTTAGGGTAGTTCAACATCGTGCTAACTGCTAAACTTCATGACCACAAAATTTCAGGCCCATAAGTAGTGCACCACTCCTACTCCTGCCTAGATTCTAACCGACTGTGCTAGCATAATTATTGCATATGTTGGAGAGCGAAGATTAGTTTTCCCGATTTTTGAAAACTGAGCGCTGTTAAAAGCATATATGCTACTTTCACTAATACAACATTTTCAAACCTACTACTAGCAATAAAGTTTTATCTCATTTCTAACTCTTCAACATTCTAAACCCATCCCTCTCGCTTATTAGATTTTGCTAAGCTTTCCAACCACTCTGATCATAGACCATCAGGCAGCGGAGCTGATAGCTACAAACTCAAAGAGTCGAGCAAAATTTTTTTCCCTGTCAATCAGCCATGCCTTTTTAGAAGGGACAGGGAAAGAACCTTTTTTGTTACAAATGAAAATGTATAAAATATTCCATGGTAAAAAGATATAGTTCCCCAAATCTGGAATGTTTTCTGACGAATGAGCGGAAGAAAAATGGTTCCAACTTTTTGTTTGTTTGGTAGCAAACTTGATTTCGAGCGTAGCCTTTATACTTAAAATACTTTCACAAAATGTGTTCTGTAAATCTCTGGTCCAACTCGTATTAAGTTTGTTATGGGAGCCTTATTTGTGTTTACGTGTTGAGTTCTTCCATAATGATTGATGTGTTTGTTCCGTCTGTTGTAATTTGTGTTTCCTTTGTTGAGTGTTGCTTTGTTTGTAGTCAATGTATAAACGTTTGTTGTAGTGTAGTTTTGAGTAGATGATTGCATGTGCGGCTGAACGCCAGCAGCCATGCAGAGATGTAATCGAAGCGTGATAAGAACATGGATAGTCGAAATAGATACTTTTAGTGTCCTCTTTGGCTTCTATTTCAAGACAGGGCGCCACATGTTTTACAGTGCACTTCGCACTAAATTTCCTGAGGTTCGAAATTTGGGCAGAGACAATCTCCCACATTAGGGCAAAAGAAGGATAATTGATATTCCAAAATACTAATTTTCAGTTATTTTCCTAAAGAAAAATCTGACTTGAAACTTACATATTCAAATTAGCCCGAATACTTCAGTTCTGACATGAGGACAAAAAGTTATGCCCTCCCGTATTGAAAAGATCACGTACCCCTCTGCTTACCGTGATCTACTTCTCCCCTTAAATATGTCATTTAAATAACATTTTCAGCGCATCATCACGTGATCCAAATGAGATTTATATTGTCATTATTATAAACATTCATTCATGAAAGTCAAATGGATTTGTAGAAATAATCAAGTGTGATCTTTAGTATACTAAATACTGATGGAACCCAAAGATTTCATTGTTTGCATGAAAAAAATCTTGGAAGGGGATGAATTGTGGTTAAATTGTTATATTTGGTAAGAGAGCCAGAATTCTCCCCTAAAATTCGCATTAAAATTTTACCCCGAATTAATCACTCTTTTGTTTCAAGTCCTTTAAATGTAAATTTGACTGTATCTCAGAAAGAAAGAGCAAGTATTGATACCAGTTCATTTATGGTCAATCATAGGAACCATTTCAATATTTGCATGACAGAGACCCTTTCAGATTGATAATCTGGATTCAATGGAACAAGCTCTTAAACATAACTAATATTCTAGAAAATTGTTTGTTCTTGCTTTACAGCAGCTCCAGCCTCACATTTCCTGTCCTAGTTTTGTACAAGTTACTAAACCTTTAGAAAAAATGATAGTGTCCTCACTTTCGTTGGTGGGCACGATAGTTTCGTGAAGTCATAACCCTAATATTTGTAATGGAAATGACGCAAGGAGTGGGTGAATTTCCAAGTTTCTTTTAACTAAGCAAAACTTTTCTCCAATCGCAACAATACCACCCTTTTACTGTCTTATTGTACTTATTCAATACCTCATCAGCTTCATTCTTTATTCGTTGCGAAGTGTGAAATTACGTCAAATGTCCTGGTATCTATCTTATCTTCTCAGCTTCTCAGAATTATCACACTCAGAAAGTAGAGAGCACAGTTAGAGAGAGATAGAGGGTCACTCATTCCTGCTAAGGTTAGTAACTTTACTTTATCATAATGTTTACTGTTGTATTACTTAAAACATTTGCTTCGATCAACATCTTAGAGGTTTAAGATGAGACTCCACAATCAAAACAACATGCTTTTGAAGGAGCAGATTTGTATTCAAAGCCATGTCTTTGGCTTATTGCCTCTTCTAAACCCTGCAACGCCAATACTAACCACACTTTCATATGAGTGTGTAGATAATAGTTTGTGAGGTTGGAGGCGAGTTCACTTACTTGACATAAAGATGGTCTAATAAGCAGAACGGTTTAACTATATCTCGATTGTCAATCTTAAAACTTCCTGTGTGAAATGATGTACCTGTCATTAACCTCGGAAGGGTTAAGGAAGTGCAAGGACAAGAACCGTCGTCGCCCACTCGCCATGCCTTGGCTCACCACATGTGATTCTCCACTAGTCAGCTCTGTAGCAGATGAAGAGACTACATTTTACTTGATAGCTTTTTTAACCTTTTCTCTTTACTCAGATAGAACCTTTCTATTCAGTTTTAGTATCAATAAATAGAAGGTGGTTGTCTATCATTGTGAACAATTGCGCGGTGGTAACGTAGCTTATCTCAAGGGGAAGGAATCTCAAATGGCAACGAGTCCTAGACATTAAATCTGACTTTTTCAACTGCTATACAACCTTTTACCTTGTTTTCATCACTTGCCACTACTAGCTCTTGATATTCAAGACAGTTTATCTTACAACATTTAAAGGGTAAACAAAGAGGAGTTGGACTATTAACATGACTCTTGAAGGATGCCAAAGAGTACGGACTGAAGGTAGTCCGGGTTTTCAATCATCTCTGAATCATCCAGTAATTAAGATAAAAGGGCAATCGAGGGACTCTCTCTACTTTAAGATTCATGCAACTGACCAAAATATAAAGTCTCATTCTCAATTTACAGTGATTCTCATGGTTACTTTAGGCTAGGCTGCTAACTGCTGATAAGAATTCAGACTAAAAAATGCATTTACCTAAGAAATATGACTCGTCTTCTGACGCAATTAGTCTCTTTTTCCGAAAAGGATTGATTCCGTAACATGCAATATTTTAACGTGTGTCAAAAGATTAACCTGGTCGAAAGTAAGTTCCTTTTTGTGCCATTGATTTAGTAGCATCAGCAGCCAGTGATGAAAACCCTGTAATAATGAAATTTAATGGTCGACTTGTGATGTCTGTTGTTTACAAACTATTGACCAATGATGCATTGTAGGGTAGAAAATGGATTTCCTTTTTTTGCTCTTAAATTCAAACAACACATCGCACATGTCTCATTTCAAAACAGATAAAATACTTGTTTATCAGTATTGTGATATTGATCGTCTTAAGGAAAGCAACGATGGGCTTAGAAAAGCTTGAAGAACATCCTTACAAATGACCAAAGCTTAGAAGAAAGCTAAGTAGAGGGACTGCAGTACTACTACTGCTACTTCAATGTTATATGCCTGGCAATCTTATCGCTTTCAAGACTCTCTACGCAGCGTTGTCTCATGCAAAAATAATACGCAAAACAAATCAAGTGCAGTTCTCACAATCACTTATTTATATCTGCAAGAAGTGATCATCTGCATGTCATTGTAATATGACCTGATGTAAATCACTCTGATCGCTCTTGTTGGCACCGGTGTTGTAACACAACTTAGTTACCTTTGTCAATAATTCGTGCTACCACGCATTGAAAATATACCTGAGTGTCCAGGCACTTTATTACGTCACACCACCACGTTCAAAACCTTTTCATGACTTATATCATGTCTGATGTCTGTGTAATTCTGACTGGAGAAGCATCTGATGATGTCATCAGTTTTTGCGGTTGACGAACCAATGAAAGGACGAACCAAGGGAGGCGTTCCGCTGCTTATTCTTGTATTGCCTCAACTTCGTATTAGGTTAGGAATTGCATTGCTAATAATAGGCACACACATTCTTCATAGCTTTGTATAATAAATAGCATCTAATGACTTCAAGTCAGATCAAAGTGGAAAGACAAAAGACAATTGAAAGAGAACCCATTTTGACGTAAATGCTATCCATCTCTCGAAACTTTAAAAATCTTCGGTCGAACAAGTAAGCAAGGTAGGCTACTAAGTGGAAAATCTCAGTTTAGTAGGCTAATGATATATTTGTTTCCCTTTTGTTTTTGTGTTATGGTTTAAATCAGATGTAATGATGTTTACGTCATGGCCCTCATTGTCCGATCTTTATGCATGTTGCCTCCGTAATCATGTCAAATTGTCTGCTTTCGAATATATCCAACTTAGAAAGTGCGCTAAATATATAGACTTTACTGCTAATAATTTTATGCCTTTCTTCTTTTCTATTCAATTGCAAGCAAGCCCCTTCAGTTTATGGTGTGTTATGATCCAAGATATGTACACGTTGTCCATTTTGATATCATGGAATCCTTCCGCACCCCAGCTACTGTGCTATCCCATTGTTTTATAGCTTTTTTTAATGTTACCAATTAGTCTGATGTTATCCTATCTTTCATGTGGCACAATGCAAATGCAGATATCTTGTAAAGGCATCTTGCTACGTATGAATATCCGTATGTTTAAGTTGCACATACTCGTCGTTTCTGGAAATTTTGTACTTGTGTAAAATCCATAGAGAGTAATCTTAGATCTCAGATCAGGATGCATGATAATTTATAGATATTCCAGGAGGTCGTGGACATGACACGACTACTGTTTTATGACGTGTGATGAGAATCTACACGCATACGAAGGACATCTGATATGAAAGAAATTGGCAAAAATTAGCAGTTCATAAGATCTTGAGTACTATTGTCAGGCCACGCAGATGTCCGTGTTTCGTATAACATTAGACAAACTTCCACATTAAAAATTTAACGTATTAAGAGAAATAACCCTTTAAATTTTTTTCAACATATCAGATTATCAATAAAGAAATTTTCTTTCTATTTCAGATCAAGATGGCACTGGCTACCCTTACAACAACCACACTTCTTCTTTCATTGTCTAACTTTGGCAATATTCTTGACACCAAACAAATCAAGTAAGTGCTTGTGAGCAATGCAGACACATTAAAGATTGACCGTTCAAAGAAATTTGTAAGTAATTGGGAATAAAGGGTAATAGATTGCAAACATTTTATGAGATCAAAATCGGCAATGGGTTGTAGTTTAAAGAATAGCTTTACATAACAATGATCATAGGAAAGCAAGGATAAAAATAGTCCATTTTCAAATCACAGTTTGTTTATTGTAATTTCCCTTAACAATTTAGATAGGAAGCATCAATGAACTAAACTTACTAATTGTAGATAACAACTCGACCTTTGCCACTTTAGAACTGGCTATCCAGGCACACGTACAATCCATCCACGGGCTTCTTGAGATTCCGTCTCTCCAATTTCCCTCACATGGACTGGGTGGGCCCCGTGACTACGGTACTAAGCTTCCCAGCGCTAGAATCGAACACGGGTTGATGGTTTTCAAAGCAAGCTTTTAGACCACATGGCCACACGCACAGGTATTTTCTAATGTAGAGAAAGAAAGCTATAAGCTCTCAAAATAGCTATTAGCTATTTCTATAATGTCTTATCAAATTAAAATTCTTAAAAGTCGAGTTAACGACCAGCGTTACTCTTGTCTTGGTGTACTGCATGCCGAGTAAAATGAATGTAGAGATGAGCAATGGCATTAGCTCAGTGATTAGAGATCATGGCGCATTTACATAAATCTGTGATTTGAACTACGATGTTGACAACTGTTTATTTTCTCTTCTATGGTATTTCGCAAATCCAAGCATTTTTAAAAGAATTCCTTTTTTGAAGGTCTTGAAAGACGCATCTGTAAAGAAGATATGGCACATCTTTGAGTATGAACCACCGTCTATTTTATTATTAAAATCTCATAATTTCGTGAAAAGTATTAGCCCTTTAGATGATTAGCAGCATCTTCAAAGTCAAGAAGTGTACAGGGTCATGGAGTTGGTTTTTTTCAAGATACCAACACTGCAAGCGATTTATAAAATAGCTCATGATAAACATCAAACAATCACAATGTTATCAAGCATGGCATCGCAAGCATTGTGCACAGATCATTCTTGATCATTTTGTCAATTCCTGCAATACCAACTTATCATTTAATCAAGTGTAAAGTCAAAGAGTTATCTGTTGATCCACGCCCTCAAAATATAAGCACATTTGTATTGAACGAGTCCTTGAGAGACTCAAAAAACCTATGAAAGCCTTGGCCTGTAAGGAGAGTAAGGAGACATTAGTTAATTAGAAAGAAAAAGGCGATGCTCTCTTTCCTCTAGCTTCCATAAATGAAGCTAATATTAAGACAACATATCGTTTTCTTTTCTTCCAGGTATCATCAAGTGTTCATTCTCAGAATGTCTTCGTATGACAGACCGTCAAGAGATAGCAACAAATACACTTATGCCGATGTTACTGATTACACTGAAGCTGTTAAATCCAATTTCGCTAAACCTTACATCGCTTTGGAATTTCCAAACTCACTCTTGACAAAGTTTAAGATATTTACCATTGGAAACAATATGGTGACGAATCGATCTATGACCGATTTAAATGAATTCAAAGGTGACAAAAGTAGAGGTAAGAGATGATCTCCAGGAGAAACACAGAGTAATAAAAAGTAATAAGTCGTCTGTTAACAGGCTTAAATACTGCTCTTAATATTAGCTTGCTATGTCAGATTACAAAATGAAATAAGAGCAAAAGCATGTGAAATGACACGATAAAATGGATCTCATGATAACAAATTCCCGTTGGTGACCTCCACCCACGTACGGATCTCTTATCAAGATTTATAATTTTAACTTGGAAATCTTTGCATAAACGAGCACAGGTTTTCTTTTATTTCGTTATTATTCTACGATGATTATTTCCTTATCTGATTTCAAATCTAATAGTAGAGATTTTGTGGATCCTGATACATTTTCTATAGGATCATTATAAAGCAGAAATCTGGCAATAATGATGTCGGTTCTCATAGAAAGTGTATTCAGCCGAGAATGTGTTCAACGTATTCTCACTTTAAGTTTTCATCTACGAAAGAGCTTAAAATTTCTCCAAGGGTATCAAAAGGGTTAAATGGTGTGGACCAATGCATTCGGGTTTTTCTATATTTCTATTTATTAACTTCTATTCATCTTCCAGTGTACTTATATCAAACTATCAGCCGTAAACATCCATTATCATCATCATAGCCAACCATCGTGTATATCATATCTCATTTAAGCCTCACTTTAAGCCTTTTACTGCTACATGAATTGATAGTACAGCATGGTTTGTTATAAATTTATTTTCTCAATTTGCTCTGTAGCAGATCGAGTAGATATTTGTAATGTATTATCCTTTTTCTTACTTTTCGTAGCAATGCTTGTTTTTCATATTTTAATTGTCCTTTTCTTAGTTAGCCAGTAACATCTCTGTTGTGTCGTGTTTCCTTAGAACTTGAAAGTCTTCTAAATAGCCTGTCTCATCAATTCGATCAAAACGTGGACAGTCTTAAAATCAATAAATCATCATATCTGGACTATTGATCTTTATCTACAATGCATGATTGATCTTAATTGCACATTAACATCCCATTTAGTGTTTGAAGATATTTAGTCTTTAGTAACCCTTTGGGATAATCAAAACATATGTCTAATGAGAACTTGGAATGATTTCCTAATAATTGCTGCGGAAACGCGGTATTCTGGTTTCATGGAATTGCCTTAAAACGCTCACTGTCTTCCACCAGTACTTGTAAACAAACCATATTTAGCCTTTTAACTGCCTGAGTTCTTAAGTGAAAAATAAAAATAGACTTTACTATTCCTCCATTCCATCCGGTTTATTATCCTTTGTTTTTGTCCAGTTTAATCTTTCTTTGAATAAAAGGCATGTTCGAGGGGAATGTGTCTGTGTTTCTTATTCAAATATTAACTTATAACAACTTGTCTTCGGCCTATTCAAGGGCATAAAAACAAGATGCTAATACAATTAAAGAGCATAACATGACTGAATCTAGACATTCTCAGAAAATTCAGCAACAGTTTAGAATGCTTCAGATTTTCTATAAACTCAAAGATGTGTGATTCATTCTTCCAATGAAAAATAAAGCATTTATAAAGCTCGTCAATACGTGAACTGTATCCATAGTAGGGTAAAGAGCTCCAGACAAAGTATAAGTTAGTAACTTTTTGTTGACAACTTCTGAAAAATGTGATGACAACGATGAGTACAAATATGGCCTTCTGTTAACTTGTCTCTCATGTATTATTCTCTTAGGATATCTTAACGGGGAATTGTCACCAAACACCTATTACACAGCATTTCACAGAGCATGCATCAATGACAGTTATTGCAAAAGTTCCAATTGGTACGCTACTGTAAAGACAAAGACAAAGAAAGTAAAAGAGAAGACAGATGAGGTCAATGTTGGCATGATAGTTGGTATTGTGCTTGGCACTGCTGCTGGAATTTTGCTTCTTCTCTTTCTACCGATGCAGTGCTCGCAGCTCAGAGCAAACAGAGCTGTAAAGTGTGCCAAGAGACATACTGTAGTAACAGCAGTAACTTCAGGTCCATTTTCAGCAAGTACGTAATACAAAAATATGAGTGTAAAGCAAGGTTGAAGGAATTGGGGTTTTGCTTTGATTTACTGTAAGACATGTACTACCACATTTGACATATGTTGCCCAACCCGACACTTTTTCTCTGATTAAACTAAATCAAAACAGACTCATTTACTTATTTACATTTTTATTTTCTTACTTACGTTTTTATTCACGCTTTTATTTACTTACATTTTTATTTACTTATTTACATTTCTATTTACATTTGTACATTTATATTTATATTTGCATTTACATTTTTACTTACATTTGTACATTTATACTTTTATTTCTATTTACATTTTTACATTTTTATTTACATTCTTATTTACTAATTCACATTTTTATTTACATTTTTATATTTTATTTACATTTTTATTTGCTTATTCACATTTTTATTTACTTAATTACATTTTTATTTACATTTTTATATTATTATTTACATTTTTACTTATGTATTCACATTTTTATTTACTTATTTACATTTTTATTTACTTATTTACATTTTTATTTACTTAGTTACTTCTTCATCTACTTTCTTCTTTTCTTGCTGCACGTACTGACACCAATTATTTGC
>JAAAKL020016658.1:0-10936 GCA_010016065.2 Carybdea cf. marsupialis auct. non (Linnaeus, 1758) | reverse complement strand
AAACAAATTGCTTCAATTTTCTTATTCCACCCGTTATATAAAGGGTTGAGTAGCGTAGTCTTACACCATATCAAAGGAGCATATTTTCAATAATAATTTTCCAAAAACTTTAGTGGAGGAGAATTGTCCAGGGGGGGGAAATTGTCCGGGGGGGAATTGTCCGGGGGGAATTGTCCTGACACGTATCTACATATCAATAATAGTTAAAGATGACGTACCGATCATTGTAGGATTCTGTTGAAACCCACCCCTTAAAAAACTACGGCAGGGATGAGATATACTTTCCGATAAGTGGTTAGCTTTTGAGAAGAGAGAATTTGCTATTATTTGTCTTAAAAGGTACTGAAAGAAATGTAAATAGCTCGAATGTCACATAGCGTACTTTTCCCTTCTTAATATCCAAACTTTTTAAATGTATGTGTACTACTGTATGTGTAACACATTGATAGTCACATTGATGTCCTGGTCATTAAGGTATCAACATTATATACACGTCTTGGAAATAGAATCCCATAAGACGAAAACAGAGAATAAGGTAAACTCATCGACAAGCAGAGGCAGAAGTCCAAAGTAATGGGAATTTCACCTTTCTTGCCATACATACATGTACTATGGTAGGCGCCTTGCGTTGTACAGTAGACGACTTTTATTATATATGTGTTTGTTTGTTTATGATACAGAAAATTGAAATTGCGCGAAATAGCAAAACCGTTTTAGCTTTTTTCGTCTTACACGTCTCGGAGTACAAAATCGTCGGAGTGTAACACGAAGAAGAAGGTATGAAACTGATATCCAATTGTGATTTCAAAGTAGCCAATCAAGATTCCAATCAGATTGGCGTTGGTTTGACCAATCAGTGCCCGTAAAACTGAGTGGTTAACCGAAAGGGCCCGATGAAAAGATAAATCTTTTGTGTCTACAATGCAGAATTTTTCTTGCATTTAAAATCAGTTATGGCCCTCGACTGACCTATTCTTGTAGGGCATCGTAAGAATATTTGAAACTCTAAACTGTCGATACGTTATGAAACTCGTTCCTGCAGACATACACTAAGGCTGTGAAAGACTGATGTACACTGTATGTTATTTACCCTTTCAGACAACGTTTCAAAGGTCAATTCTCACCATATGAACTCAAGTACCCTTTTATATGAGGTTTTTTGATTTGTCCGTTTGGTGGTGAAGTTTGACTGTTCGTCGTATAGTTCTTTAAACAGGCTAATTGTCTTTCAGCTGGAAATAAAGTTTGGAATATCTGTTAAGCCCTATAGCGTTATGAACGTGAACCAAAATATATCCAAAATCTGATAACCATTTATCCAAATAATAATAAGATCGCCTTTAACAACAAAAAGGAACGTCATTCTTAGATCTTTGCTATTCATTCTTGATGGCGACGTCATTGTACAATGTAGTGGCGGCAGGAGGAAAGTATATAGGGCCGGCGGGGGGGGGGGGGATTATTTCATTCATTGATTCTTGTTTATATGTTCTATACTTTAGAAAGAAGGGTGATTGTGGGGATCCCCATTGCAGTTCCCCATTCATTAACCGAACTTTATATAATACCTGTCTTCGCTATTTCAGTAAGAAGATGTCTTTTATTGTAAGAAATTGCAAGCCATTAGCAGGCCACGTGTTCCGCCACTACTGTAATGTCATAGATAGCTTGCCTCGAGTATTTCTCTATGAGAATAGTTCATCTCTCTAATCCTCTCTTCACACCTTTACAGAAACAATCACTCGACAAAACGTCAACACATGATTATCAAATGTACAGTTATTTGGTCTTACCAGTGATATTTTAGGGTTTGAGCAATCTTTCTGCAATCAATAGGATGCGTTTGGTATGGTGATTGAACTCAGGATTCAAGGCGTCCTAAATAGAGGATAATGATTTAATTGTGTTGAGTTGTGTTTCGACGGGATAGAAAATGCTGGTTTATTTCAAGTACTTTACACAATCCTGTGAGAACGTCTAAAAGAATCAAAAGGTATTGCAATAATTATTATAGGCACTTTCTGATCAAGATAAAAAGGTTATTAAAATAAGAACAGCTTTCTCACTGTAAAAATCTGTGTCTTGACCAGAATTTAGAGGGGATAAACTATACAAACAATAAAATAACCGGTGGCAACTTTGAGAACAGTGTAAAATCGTATGTGCTGCAATTTTTCCTGCTTACTTTAAAAATCAATTTGAAGAGAAAGTTTAATTATCAAAGATTATTTGAAAAGTGTTTTAAAATTTGCTAATAATAAAGTTGTAAATTACTCACTATAATGGGTCATCCAAAGAAAACACTTGTGTCTACCGATAGAATACTTAAAATATACCAGGGTTTTTTTCAAGATCGAGTACATTGCATGGATAATAGGTCTTTGCACCTAGTTTTATACTTGTTTACTTTTAAACGGAAAAAGGAAAGTTTATTTCAAGTACTGATAAAAATGATTTTTTTTCAAAGGTTCACACACACACACACACACACATATATATATATAAATAATATATAATAAATATAATATCTTTATGTATATGTATATACATTTGTGTGTGTGAGTGTGCCGAAGGGGCTCCTACATAGCTGCCAAAGGCTGGCTGTTGAACGTGGTTCTGAGAAGGATCCATAACTTACTTTACCAAGATGCACGTCACATGTAAGCCCTCGATGATAATGATGTACTGAAAACATTCCCTATCTCGCGTTTTTTTCGAACAATTGATTCGCGGTTAGCAAAACAGCACCCGTATGATCAGTATATATTGTGTACGCTATATAAGATCGAAGACTTGCCACGTTGTACAGGAAAACGTACCTTGTTTCTAACAGTACCCAGGCAATCGTCTTCTGTACTATCAGCTCTTTGCGAAAAGTTTTCTTCCTTCATGCCATACAATTTTCTATATTCAGAGCTAGGTGATACTATGATAAAGATAATAAAGATACAATTCCAAGGCCAGCAAATGAGATAGCAACACAGATATATACATTCAAAGATTGAAATTTCAAGTTGACAAGAAATTAGGAAAAGCGAAGTTACAATTACAAATCTAGCAACGGAGATGCCAACACCGACACAAACTATAAGGGAAATGAACATAATTTTTATGTAAAATATTTAAAGCTGCAGAAATTGTTCCAACGCTAGCATTCGAGCTATAAAAGCCCATACATTCTATGATGAGCATAGTCACAGTGTTGATAGCAACTTTGCTATCCAATCCTTAATAAAGAAAACTTAGAGTACAGATTGGTTCAGAAAAACAAACAATGTCCAGTTTATCTCTTCATCATCATATGTAAATCTTAAGGACTTAAGTGGAATATGTGGCCAAAGAGGCGTCGTTATCGCTTCTTTTCTACGGTCTTAAGTATCTGATTGAACTATCAGGTTACAGTTGCGAACTTAGGTCCGTTTAAACGCTCCACGTCTGCATCACGCATTATTTTAGGAATCTTAAAACTGCGGGGTTCGTTAGTATAAAGACCCAGGATAATCGTAATGTTTATACTGATAACCTCCGGAGGTTCAAACTTTCCCAAAGAAGGTAAACAATCTTGAAGCCGTTTGACTGTGGAGAGGTCAACGATGATAAAGCTGAAGTAAAGGTACCGTTTTGTACAAATTAAAAATGTTTGTTGGTGGTAAAAGGAATAAAACTGCACGAAACAGCGAAGACATTTTAGTGCCGAAAGGATTTTTTCGTCTGATACTCCTCGGAGTACAAAGTCGTCAGAATTGAAATTGAGATGTCAATAGAACTTAGCTCTACTGTCTTTTAAGTGGCCGATCTGACTCTGATCGCCAGATTGGTGTTGCTTTGACCAATCCGTGTCTGTGGAACTGAATGGTTAACCGAAAAAGCCCAATTTAAAGACAGATAATTTTGTCTTCAAAGCAACGGTTTTCTTGCTTTGATGTGGACGGATTCCATAACGGCTGGGTTAAAAGCAGATCTAACTTGACCTATTATACGTAAGCGGTCATCCGTATACAATTTTGCACAGTTTGGCTTTTCAAGGAAGTGCTGCCATATGGCAGAGTCACATTGCTGAGCAGTGCTTTTGGTTTTATGGACTCGAGGAGGCTGTTCCTTGTAAGAGCTGATAATAGGCGAATACAGGACGGAACATGCTGCTTAATTCTATCAACTAACCTCAAAGTCGTCGTCAGAAGTAGCCAGCCTCGCACTGGCAAGAACATGAATAGACGACGATGTTGCAACTCACTGCCTTCTACGATGACTTTATTTTCTAGACACATCTCACTCTTTTTTAAAGAACCTCCAATCTATTTCAGCAACTGTGGAAAACAAGGTCCAAAGTATATTCCAAAGCTACGATGCCGACAAAGAAATGTGCCCAGATACATCTTTTAATTGGAATCAAGAGTGTAGCTACCCAAAGAGGGGGAGTGGAGGTTGTGTGCTAATATGAGCTATTTTTAGTGGCTAGTTTGGTTCAGTACAAACGTTTGTGTGGAGAAATTTGTATGTGCAATGGGGCAACGCCCCCTGCCAGGCTACGCCATTGACTTATCCTCTAAAAAGCGGTTCTAGGATCCATCGCTAGTATCAGAGAAGAACTCTTGAGACCAACGAGAGTGCTGATCCACATCGGCGGCGACGCTTCGCGTAAGAATAACTCCGCATGACAATCTCGACTGCAGTACACTCTTTTTTTATAAGAACCAGTAAAATTCAACTGAGGCTGGCTATTCTTAGGGTTTTTGAAATTTTCAGGCTGAATTGTTTTTAATATGTTCTTAATACATGTTACATTTGTTCGCAGAAGTGACTAGGTAAACTAATTAATCCTACCTCAAAGTAGTTAGTCAGCGAAGGGGACAAGTTACCGGCGGTTTGAATGTACAATTCTATCAGTCTTCTTAATAGAATACACCATTCTGTCATACGTTCTTATATATACTACATATGTTCTTAACATCTTGGGAGAGGCCAGCCTCAATTTGTTCTTAGATTGTTCTTATATTAAGGGGATATTTTTCTGCCTCTTGTTCTTATAAAATAGATCTTATAAAAAAATAAGTGTAGCTCTGTGTTTACCGCCTCCCTTTAATTCATGGTAGGGTATGCAATTTGTGTCCATCCAGGAAGTGTAAAACTTCAGATATTTTAGTATAGATATATTGTGAGTTGAAATGTATTCCGACTTGTGGCGCTCTGCCTCTTACCCCCACCCTCCTCCCGTGAAGGCTTTGTGTGTCTTCCGAGCGTATTGTCTTTTGCAGAAATATGCCTCTTGCGGCTTGAACAATGACACAGGCCTTTAGATGTCCATCACAGTTATTTAGGCCGTGCAAATATCATATCCTATTTTCAGATTTTATTCCTTAGCAATAATCATCATAATCTTTTCCAATATGATAATGATCTGCTTTGTTTACTTTCAGACTGCTCTGCGCGTTTACATCTCCTTTGACGATCTCTCATCGTACCTCCTGATCAGCAGAGAGGCATCTTCATGGGAGAGGCAAGCTTCCGGTGGTAAAATCATTTAGATCTTAGGAGTAAACATATATCTACCTCTTTTGACGCCTTTAAATAAATCTTCTAGACAAAGATCAAGGCATTATGATAATGTTTCAGAAGCAACTAGGCTACGGTCAAACCAATGGCTACTATTAACTATTTGAAAGACATGAACAACGATCCGCAAAGTGAGGGGGTGATTAAGTCACCACTGCCCAAACAACATCTATTTAGTAAATTTATGCACGACAGATCATCGGCAGAACGTTTGGAGATATGCTACCCTGCCCCCCGATTTCTACGGCCTTAGTGTGTCCAATGATATAATCTCACCTTCAAAATTGAGTTGCATGGGCTGAATAAAAAGGTGATGACAGCTCGTGTCGTTAATCACAAGGTACCATAATATTCTTTCTCTAAATGTATAAAGGTAACCGGAAAGAAAGAGTACGTTTCGTTTATATACCTTACGTTACGTTGCCAACCGATTCCCAAACTTCGATACGCATTCTTCCCTTTCCTCTCCGAACAGACAGTGTTGCTCTTTAAGTCGTTTTATGTAGATTGATTGACAGCCTGATGACTACCCTAAGCACAATCGCCAGGATCTAAGGGTGTTAGGTTGATCGCTTGCTGTTATCTGTCATTTATTGATTGTTTGTACTATCTGTGCTCGACAGGATAACTCCGAGAGACACTTCCGATGACAAAGATCCAGTTGCAGTTTTCCAGGATTTAACTCACCTGATTCACATTGTCGTCGAAAAGGGATTTGGTATTTTGAGAGTTGTCTCTGTCAAATAACCCTGAAGGAATGGTTTGACTACTGCCGCGTTAACCGGAGTTACAATGTTGTGCTCCTTGGATTTCGCTTTTTTTCGTCTCACCGTTCTTCTCTTTACTTGCTTCACTGGAGTTTACTTGCAAGGTAAGATAAGAGACTCCTCGATGTTGTTGAAACGATTTATTTTATGTTACAGATTTTTTTATTGACATATAGTATATGAACTTACTACACAGACGAAACTGTTACATGAGACGATAGAGCAATTATTGACAACCACAGTTAACAGTGGTGTAGTTGAATGTTTGTTGCGAAAATTGAGAATATTTTGACTTACTTGTGGGTGCTGAGGGGACTGCAGAGACAGAAAATTTTTCAAGGCCTATCCCCTTTTTACCAATGGCCCAGGGCAAATAGTTAAAGATAGTGACGCGTTTCGTCGTTTCTTCATCATTTTGTTGGCAAGTACGTGGTTGATTGGGAGATCATTGTGTAGAGCTAGTTTAAGAAATGGTCATACAAAATCTTATGGCTTCGAAGTAACTGCATCTTTAAGACACACCGCTAGTGCCAACCGTACCTTACCACCACGAGCAGAAAAAATAAATGACAGAAGGAACTGTGACACATGTAATTGCTGTGGATGGAGACGATATAGTAGTAGTAGGCGACGAGGTTAGAGAAACCCGTTGATTAAAGTTTTCCAAAACATATATAAATGAAGCGGAACATTGACTATAGTTAAACAACGAAATCGGTCAGTAAACATTGTTTTGAAGTCACGTAAATCGTGGAATGTTTAGAAACAGATACAAGGAAATACTGTATTGAATGGTAGACAAGAAGACGTTCTGGACTTATATTAATATAGATGTATACTCCCCTTTAGGATATGGCTCAAAGGTGTTTACTTGATATTCACAGTTCCCTTTCAATTTATTGCTATTCGATCGAAGATAACGTTATTATTTGTAAAACCCTTTAAGATGCTAATGGTTTTGCATAAGACGTCGATTTGACGAGATGTGGTACTGAAGCTGGTTGAGGGGTTATTAAAGTGTGAAGATACAATATATTGAGGCTTAAAAGCGAGCACTGCCGTAGGCCATAGTGCCAAGGTTTGCAGCGGAGTGATTTGCACAGGTCAGGAGACTCGATGTCCGAGCCCCAGAAGCAGGTGGTGGGAGAGTTCATTTTGTTTAGTCTTTCCGTGTAAAACCATCCAGACCGTTCAAAGTTGCAGATGTGTTCACTTTAAAGCTGCTATTTGATTTTGACTATCTTGTGCGAAGTAAAGTTCTATAACGTAGTTAGCAAGCAAACGTTTACCGATGAATTATGGGCTGACAAGCGATTCGATGTTTTTTCAAAGATTTTGAGAAGCTTTATATTTACATTTCGTTGTCCTCATTTGGGAGAAAAAGAAAGCTTTCACGCCCACTCTGCCTTTTTGCGTGAGACCATTGCACTTTGTGGGTTTGAAAACTGTGACCTCATGCATACCCGTTCAGTTAATGAGAAAAATAAAAAGAAACTTCTGTCATCGACAGTTCCATTCTTACTTACTATGAACCAGTGAAGGTCACATTGGTGTCTGGCGGAAGGGATTTAGGTTGAGATCAACAGGTGTTTAGGTATCCAAGATAGTAGATGATCAATTTTGCTTGAAGCCTGTTGCTAAAATGTAGCTATCAACGTGGGCGTGTCCTGGTATTTAAATCTTTGGTGGTGGGGTGGGGACAAAGCATTATTGGTAGAGTTACATGAACGCACCCTCCTCTTTTGTTATTCTATTCATAGGTAGATAATAGCCATTTTTATTTCTAACCCTATCGATGTACCAATGGACGATGGACTAATAATGCCTTATGTTAGAGGAAACGAGTTTATTACAAATAGGACAAGTTTCTGATTATCATAGCTACATACAAGACATCATGTGATGAAACGTGGTTATAACTCAGGCAGACACACAACCGCATGTATATTGACCTATATCCCTATATGTATATATATAAATAAATAAATAAATATCTATATATATTATATATATCACATATATAACATGATGATAGCAGAGCTGATTTTCATTTTCGTTAGATTCGGCGATAGCAAAGCTGATTTTCAGTTTTGTTAGATTCAGCGAGACCAGCCCAAGTTCAGATTGAGACCAACGAATCCAGCCGTCTAAAGTCATTTTCGTCGTCAAAAAAAATAAATGCTAGCTTGTAAGGAAGAATTTTTCAATACAGAGATAAAGTTTATACCCTTACACCTTTAAAAGTGATGGCGTGCTACCATCTTAACTAGTAGGTACTAGAATTTGATTCTAGGAGGTCTGGGCTGCTCCTTTGAAATATTATGAGACCATACCTGGTATTTGAGACTGCCCCGAATTTAATCTAGTTTTTTATCATTGACCATTAGCTTAAAATTCAGACTTGACCAAGCCTTCACGTTAATGCAAGCCATTCGCTATCTTGAATTTGGAGGCGAAACTCTTGTAGTAAAGTGGAACTATCAGCTATACTTTCACCAAAATATGTCATTTGTGAGAGACTGCGTCCCCAGCCTCCCTAGGATGACAACCCTGATCTGTAGATAGGGCTGTTCTAGATAACTGAAGGCTTCACAAGCATGATGTTCTTAGTAGGGTTAGTTTACACACCCACCTGATGTGTGTATATTCTGCGGCTACTATCTGTTGTTTGTCTTAGTATTTCGATATCATAACACATACAGCGAAGTTTTCACACTGTCATAATCTGTAAAACTAACACAAGGCACAGCTGGCTTGATTTACTTGGGTTCTTACTCTTGTATCAG
The DNA here is from genome assembly GCA_010016065.2 of Carybdea cf. marsupialis auct. non (Linnaeus, 1758). Taxonomy (NCBI): domain Eukaryota; kingdom Metazoa; phylum Cnidaria; class Cubozoa; order Carybdeida; family Carybdeidae; genus Carybdea; species Carybdea cf. marsupialis auct. non (Linnaeus, 1758). The sequence goes on along the minus strand of JAAAKL020016658.1, from coordinate 1,830 downwards.
GCACTCCACTCGCTTTTGGGGAGTGCTTGTAACGTCGTATCCTAACATTAAGATGTAAATGTAATTAAGATATTTTAAATGTAGAAAGTACTAGGGCAAAGATACTCGAAGAAACGTAGTTAAACTCAGCATTCAGAAAGATTTCAGATTAACATACGTTTTTTTAGCATCATCACATGATTGATGTGTATAACTTCTTTGTGGTCTGGCGGTACTTTCAGCGTCGATCCGGACGATGAAGAACAAACGACTCCCTCCAGATTTTCAGGTGAGATATGACCGCTATTTCCGCCTCGCACCCCCTGACTCCAAAAGTGCATGACTAATCATAACAATAGGAATCTTTCTTTTTTGTTATTGCCATGTCTTATTATTTGCAAAGTTCAAACCAAGTATTAACTTAGGAGACTTCCCTATTTTAACTGTAATAAATATATCAACACCTGAACAGAAAATTTGATAATTGAAGCAACCTATAGGAGCTTCGAGGACACGCAGTTTTCCCCGTGTTTTCTCCTGCTTGGAAATGATTAAGTGGTTAATTTTCGCCTAACAAGAAACCATACAGTCTGAAAATCATTATAAATTGAAATTTCTTTAGATGGAGCGGCGTTTCTATGATACGTTAAAGCAACATAGGGACTTGTAAATGATCATATTACTTTGCTTGGTGTTGTTAACATTAGTTATTGTTTATTTATTTTTAAATTAAATGTAAGCGATCTACGATAACTAACCCCAGGGGTTTCAGGGTATGTCAGGAGGCTGCAGTGGGAAATCACGCAAGTGAATTAGTTAGGCACAGGCTCTGGAAGGTTGGGGGAAGCTACCCATGTTTCAATAGCTGTAGCGGGGACAGCTAGGTGCCCTTTCAGGAATAAGGCGTCCAATCACGCTTTCACAGTTTGTTTTTGTGTTGGGTCTTACTCTTTACAAGAATCTATTTTCCGATGTTATTTACGGGGGGTGGGGTGGGGGTGGTATTCTGTAAAACTGCCCTGCCGCATGAATTGCTTTTTGGTGTCTCTGAAGACAACGCAGGCATGACCGCTTGGATATTAATTCTAAGGTAAAACTAGATAGTAATTTATCAAATTTAATTTTTTTCCCGTTTCTAAAAATACTCACCTCATATATGCTTATCACTATCAATTGAAGGCGTCAAACGTAAATGAAGGAAATGAGATAGGACTCTTCTAGTTTGCTTGTAGGCCCCTTCCAATATTCAATGTTTATGACAAAACAGGAATTTTCTATCCAGCAATGTAAGAAAGCTGTGCGCCTATAGACCAAATTCGATCTTGTGAATGTCTAGACAGTATTTTAAGGATGTCTGTTATGCGAAGTAAAGGAGCACAAAAACTTTGTTGTGGGGAGGGTGTGGTGTCATTGGTGTCGCAGAATGTAAGCACGCTCTAATTTTGGTGATTTCTGTGGTGTTAAAACACTTGTCAAGTTAAAGGTCAAGGACTATTTTTTCCATTGATTACTGTTCCGTACAACCGGACAGAGATGGGAACTCAATATGTGAAGTAACGAGGTAACGCTGGATTATTATTTCTACGACACACCAGATAAACAGGAACCGCTGTGATATCGCACTTGAATACATTAGGAGACTTAACTAGATAATATAGTAAAACTCAAGCTGTAGCTGTCGAAACTTTAAAATAGTAGATAAGTTCCACAACCAATATGTATTTGCACATACGAATGTTTAAATTTCTTAAATAAGAGGATGTTGCAATATCTGTGTTGTGATATGATAAAAACTAACGACGATCTATTTAGTGAATAAGTAAACTTGCCCTTATGTATTTCTAATAAAAT
>JAAAKL020016657.1:0-10937 GCA_010016065.2 Carybdea cf. marsupialis auct. non (Linnaeus, 1758) | reverse complement strand
CCTCTGTTTTAACATCATTTTGCAGAAGGGGGAAAAACTTTCTCATGGGTGTTTTTAGCGGAACCTACGTATTCCCTAATATTTCATTTAGAGGAGGAGTGGGTTGGGACTGCTATATTTAAGATGGTTGCCCCCATTCAAGAAAGGCACCAGTTTGCCCCGTCGATGACCTTTCTCACGAACTCAACGACTTTATATTCTAACCGCCGTTTTGAAAATTTTAATCTTTGCCGTCGGGAACGAGGCTGTTTTATGATGGTAGATCAAAAAGCAACAGCATCCGCCAGAAATATCTCGCCTCCTGTCAAGCCGCCAGTCGGGTCGTTTGGAAGGCCTGCTATTTAGTAAGCCATGTCCACTACTTAAAAATATTTCTTTTAAATCTAGACGACAGATTTTCCAATGAAATGCCAAAATGGAAAAAAATACCAGAGAGTTTTACTGCGAGTTTAGATGGTCATGAACTCAATTAGAACGGTTTACCTAAATTTGAACAGTAAACAGCCTTTGGAAAGTCAACTGACTCCTCCTCACTAAGCAGGTTAATTTTGAAAACGGAGCTTTATTATTTCGGTTAAGCCTCCCGTCCACACTACACCACTCGTATTCGTAACAAAAGTTCCACGAAAACGGAACTTTTTGAAAACGTTTTTGTATCAGTGTAGACGGGGAACATTTTGTCACCGGAACAGTTTGAATACGCTGACGTCAGTATATCACGTGGTTTACAGTATTTCACTTTCAAAAAGTCTCTGTGTGTCATGATTTCAACATGGCGGACAACAAGGTACTTACAGTGCTGTTGACAACATTATCAAAATTATCCTAACATGAACAGAATGCTATCTCCGGTGGATAGAGGCGATTTAATAGAGGAGGGCGGGGGTCAAAGTTGTAGTAGGGTTTGTAAAAATCCTGAATTGAGAAGGCAAGAAGTGTGGAGGCAGAGGAGTAAACTGGGGATTGGACGAAAAAGTCTCCTTCATTTTATAGCCAGGGTTGTGGAAACATTACAATTTTTATAAAGTACGTGATAACTTAATCTTTGATTAATCTACTGAGAGGGGAAAATATGTTAAATTGTGAACTGTCTTTGGATTTTCATTACTTATATCAACTTCTGGAAGAATAATTTTAATAATTTTAATTGCTTTAATTGTAATACGAATGTCCTGGATGGAAAATTCTAGAAAAATTAATTTCCGACGGGGGGTAGCGGGGAGCGGGGAGCGGTGTACTTTGAAAACTGTTAAAGAGTACTGTAGGAAAATAAGAGGAAGTAGACAAATTCATGTATTATTTGTCACTTTGTACTAAGTCTTTTCAAACAGATATCAGGAAGATAGGTGGGAGGTGGTATTACCATTATACTTGTTGTTTGCAGGAAAAAGGAGCAATTGACAAGGGGTGCCAGGAGCACATTTGGACGATGGGGGCAGCATTGAGTGGGCATTTGAACAAATTGGGTGTGCCTTTTCCTGACTTTCAAATGTCCGACGAGGAAGATGAGGGTTCTTCTAAAGAACAAGGACTAATCTATAATTATGACAATCAGTTCTCGTTTTGTGCAAAGTCTGCTGAGTTAAGAATCCCCTTTGATGTCGTTTGTTTTGCTTCTTACACAGGCGAAGAGAAATAAAACTGAAAAACCTTTAAAACCTATGCGAAAATATCTGTAAACTCCAAGGCATTTTATCTGAATTGATTTTTTCAATTTAAAGAGTTGGGCAAAACAATTTAATGTAGCGGAGAAGTTCTGTAGTCATATGCGCATGCGAAAATCCTGATGAATGCTATTGTGCCGTTTTAGTGGGGACGTAGAACTTTTGTTTCATTTTCACACCTAAAGTTCCCTTTTCAAATTTATCCGGCTTAGTGTGGACGAGGCCTAACTCACGGAAGACTAGCTAAACTCCATAAGGTGCCCAAATTGACATAAAGAACCAAGTTGATAGAAAAAGATGATTGCTTTAAAAAGCAAGGGTTGCAAGACATTACCTCAAGATTGTATTGTGACATAAGAAGTCGGTTTGCAATTTACATAAACCAGGTCATACATGAAAACTGTCATTTAACGCTGGCTGTCTACAATTGATGCAGGATTTCATAGGTATTCTGGAGCTCGTCCACCGTTTACTTGTCTATGTCTGATGGCATCTCCTGTGGCAAAAGAAGAAGTGATGATTACATAGAGATCATCTCTGACAGGTATTTTTTGACCTAATATTTGAGCTTAGCCTATCTCCAAAGCCTTTCCTTTCTTCCCTCAACGACTCATTATTTTGGGAAAGAATAAGGCAGCATGGAAACCGAAAAGGAATATTGGAAAAAGACAGGAGCTGAAGAGTGAGGTTGAGACTACAGGTTGAAATGAATTCCCAGTCAAAAAATAAGTCAAAACACAACGCTAGAAGTTGAAGATAAGACCAAATTTTTTTGAGGCGTCATGTAAAAATTCAAGTACCTGCGTTGTGAATCAAAAGCAGTTGTTGTTAAAGCGAAAAATAGTATAAAAGAGACTGAACATTACTTGAGGTGATTCCGTCGGCACGAGCACTAATTTGTTTGGCACTGGCGCTTGAACCGTTTACAATTGCATCTTGTGAACTTCAAAAATCTTCAGAAGCCATCTCTGTATCTGGTTCCAATCAGAAATATTTGACCTGCCAATCCCATTCCAGTGGATCCAGGTACGACATTCCAAAGTTCTTCCGGGTTACCATTTGTAGATGTCCCCGCAGAATGTGCATGCAAGTTGCTCTCTTTGTCGGAGGACGTTTTTAAGGTAGCACATCAGCTCCAGCCATTTCATTCTGTGCAGTATTCATTCGGCCTTCTCATTCTGTGCAGCATTCATTCGGCCATCTCATTCCGTGCAGCATTCTTTCAGCCATCTCATTCTGTGCAGTATTCATTCGGCCATCTCATTCTGCGCAGCATTCATTCGGCCATCTCATTCTGTGCAGAGTTCATTCGACCATCTCACTCTTTGCAGCATTCATTCAGCCATCTCATTCTGTGCAGTACTCATTCAGCCATCTCATTCTGTGCAATATTCATTCGGTCATCTCATTCTGTGCAGCATTCATTCAGCCATCTCATTCAGTGCAGTATTCATTCGGCCTTCTCATTCTGTGCAGCATTCATTCGGCCATCTCATTCTGTGCAGTATTTTATTTGACCATCTCATTCTGTGCAGCATTCATTCGGTCATCTCATTCTGTGCAGCAATGCATCGTCGCCACGGATTTTCTTCGCTGGTAAATCACCTTTCTTCGAGGTTTTGAGAAGTAGACTTTTGTGAGTTGTTTTGTTTGGTTTCCGCATCAGACAGCCATCAAATAGAGACATTGGATCTGTTATGAGCTCATACTTTACGTACTACTAGATATTGTCCTCTCGCTGTTAAAGAACGATTGCATATGTAAAATTTTACTGCTTTGCTTTACCTTTGATTCACTCAATGACAGCTGGTCTAATCCTGTAACCGATATCCCCAGGCTGGTTACAGTTTACGCTACTTTCGGCAATAGCCACAACACCAGATGCTAGCGATCATAACTCTGTCTCGTTTCCTGCTGATTCAGAATTGAGACTTTTCCACTGCCGTACTGTTGCCAAATCTTCTAAGTCTCTGACCTTCTTGACTGATTTTATTTCAGCATACACTGTTCAGAAGAGAAAAGTGTCAACTTGGTCAGGTTTGACAGGACAACGTGAACGTCAGCGCATTTTTAAATAGTAACCTCCCAGAAATGTCTTACACTTTCTGTCATTCCTTGGCCGCTATTCAATCCGACTCGACTTTCAATAGATCTCATCATGGTCTGTTGTTTCCTAAGGTCAGGCCAAAGTCCTGCCAGTAACGATCACCTCGTCTAATGACTTGGTAGCCATTCTCTACAAAACACTTGTACAGCCACGGGCACTCTTCTGAAAGTTTCATCATCTGAAGCACATAGAGCCTGGCGCTCTTTCATTATGGACGTGACGAGATGCTTGGAGCACATTTAGCATGCTCCTCACCAGGTGGGGATACCAGTTCCCTGTCCTATCGGCTGTAATGGATACCTTGATTGATACAATATCGCGGATGTCTTGTATCCACAATTTGACTGTTAGATATTTTCACTAAAGGTCTTCGTTCAGTGACTCCTGGCTCTTATGAAGACCCACTAATGATGATTATCAAGTCATTGGATTTCCAGAAAGTTACAATATGTATTCTCAACCGACAGCTTTGATGGTGCCTCCACTGGCTCTTCTGGAGGGTTACTAATCATTGAAAACTGCATGGTCATTAGTGCTGACTCGATTAGAAAGTGCTCTCTTAGTGCACACGAAAATATTTGCGTACGCTTCTTCAAGCACTTCCTCAGGGGCAGAAACAGCTCGTAAGGGTATGAATTATACCTAGGCGACTAAAATGTCACGTTTTTTCAAGGTGATACATCGTGCTTCAGCCACAACGGCTGGTCAAATGTGATGCACGGGGTTACTATATTACGTTTCCATGATTTCTGCTGCAGGAACAGAAGCGTTGAGGAAAAGGTCAGGAACAGGTCAATGCCTAATATTATTTGACCACCGATATATAAATTGAAGCAGTATTAGCACAGAGTTGTAATCAAGTAGGAAGAGTGGGTGGGTTAACGTTATAAAAAGATTGGGATAGAACAATATGAGCTTCTATACTACTGTGTGGGGCAAGAGGTGCTGAAGTGGAAAATCTGTGTGCCCTAGTCAAAAGATTGGTAAAAGCAATGTAACGAGTATCTAAGAAATTTCGTTTGAAAGATCATTGCAAACTATATTCCAACTAACACTATATTGGATCGATGCATAATGGGGTCTTGAAACAGAGACTGGGATTGACCCACAATGGTCACTTGAGTGAAGAAGTGAAGAATAGAAACTTTCTAACTTGACTTAGAGACAAAACTACATAGTGTTGCTTTTACTTTACTTGTTTTTTAATTACCCTGGCTTTATCTATTGCTATGGTAGTTTGGAGAGTGATGGAGTATTCAGACAAACATTAATTATAAAGGTAATCACTAGTAAATTGTAAAGATTAACGGCAACTTGAGAGCCATCACTTCGAGCCTTTTCTCGTTGTCGTACTACACAAACATGACACCACCACCCCTAGTGGGAATGACTTAGCTCCACCTAACTTAGGTTTCCCTGCCTCTAACACTCCGTCAACTATGATTAGGAAACCTTTCACAGATACGTATACTGATCAAATGAGTGAATAGACGTGATCTTTTGATAAGTCTAGTGATATCAGATAAACATCACGCAACAGTGCTCGCGAAGTAGTAGTAGACACATGCAGAGGCTTAGAGGCATGAAAGCATTAATGAGCAACACGTTACCATATGAATATTCAAAACAAATTCAGCGATGCAGCCTGCATCTTGAGACCTGTTTCTTGATGACTGGGGCAAAGGAGGGGGTGAAATGGGGGATTTTCCCTAAATTCATAAATGTGGTTTTAATGTTATTAGACCATAACGCACTTATTTCGATGAGCATAATGGTAGGTATGATTTCGTGCAAGGTGCTAGCTTCGCCACTGGATGCAGGCCGTATATTGGTTGTTTAATAGCTTTTAACAAAGTCAGATAATCCGCGGAAGTAGGCATCAATATTTCAATAGTCATGGACGTATATGATATACCTCAAAACATACTCGTAATCTATTTGTATCTTTCAGTTTCCTATAAAATGCTTTCCATCTAGGTCTCTTGGGTGCCTCTGAATGAACGACCATGAGATCAGTTTACTTTATTGCTACAAGATGCCTTTAAAATATTCTCTCCTGCCCTTTGAAGGATCACATTGTAGAAGTTACCAAATTATCAATCCCCTTAAAATCGGGATGTATAGATACTCTGACCACTACACACTAAAGGGCCTCATCCCCTTAAAGCCACCAAAACCGCCCAAAAGACAGAATGATCAAATTGGGTGCATAAATTGCTTGTTTCAACTATTTGAGATACGGAAACAGTCCCACCTACGCGTAACAGTTTCTCCTTTAAATATGTTTTTACAAGAAGCGATCCTTGACCTGGAGCTGTGTTCTTATTCCTTCTGACTAATAAGCAGAGTATCTATTCCAAGTAGGCTTACGAATGTAAATTCTTTGTATATTAAGTTAATGCAATGAAAATACAGTTAAATCAACAAACTTGAAAAGTGTTTGTATCATATACCCAAAGCTGCGAACGCGCAGATAGGTTAATTTGGTAGCTTCTCATGCAATTTTAAGGCTTTACAAATCAACAAATAAAATGAAATACGCTTGTCTCATAAGCCCGATTCGTCCTCTTCAAAACACATCAAGCAATCTTAAGGCATTTCCAATCATTTGCAAATACATGAAAGGAAGGAAGGTCTTAATGTAAGTCTGGAAGTTTGTACAATGGTGACCTTGGCAGTTTTGTAATCATAGATTATTGTTGTAGCTTGAAGTGCATCTGATTGTTTCACATAAGGACAGACATTCAATCCTACTTGTAGTTCTAGTTTTGAATGCCTGTGTCATGCGTACGAGAGGTCGAAGGCAGACACTTGTGGTAATGTAGTAATGTAATCATAGATTATTGTTGTGGCTTGAAGTGCATCTGATTGTTTCACATAACATACAACATGAGGTTAGCTTCCTATCAATATATTAAAGCATGTAACTCAGAAGAGAATAATTTTTATAAGCATCATACTAATACATAACGACTGACTTCAATCCATAGCCATAATTCACTCTTTCAACATTTAACAGGAAATTACGATTATGTAAAGATATATATATGACTGGGTACAAAACTAATTAACATATCTTACGTAATAGAAACCTTTGTTTTTTAAAATAGCCTGTTTGATCCACGTCTCATTTCATGCGATCTTATAGCAATATCATTACACAGTAAATAATAGGATTGAATAAAACTGTTGCCACTGATAAATACTTTACAGAAAGACTTCAAGTGTTTCTATAGACGCTAGAACAAAGAGTGTTGGTAGCTGCCTTTGGTGGGTTGAACACAGCTTCACTTCTGTTGACGATGCTGATTATCCAATTACTCCACTTCGCTTGTTCTTTGATGCAATTTCAGAAAGATGAAATGAAGGTCTAATGTTGTGACGTGTCATTAGTTATAGGGCTTGGGCCGAGATATGAGAAACCGCTGGTCGCCCACGCTATCATATAAAGGATTGTGTAATTCCTCGTAACATGTGTTATTTTCTGGAGATAGAAGTTATGAGTAGGTTGTGTATTCCTGCTATCGTGAGTTTTTATAAAAGGTCAATGTGTCCGAATTATATTCTACTTTGTCAGCGTCTAACTACTTTAGTCGCGCTATAATACTAAAACCTCTGGCTCCAAAGTCTCCAACTGTCTCCAGTCTGAGACTAGAACGTTTGCTCGCTTTAATTGGAAAGGTATATTTTGCTGGAATTAAAATTTACCAAAACTTTAGTTCCGTCTTTGAAATTTAAAAAGTAGATAAAATTGGGGGGAAATAAATGAAGAACACATTTTGTCAAATGTTGTAGTTTGGTCAGCAGAGTGACCCCCCCAAATGTCCCATGAATCCGAGTTGAAAATGGCGAATGTGACAAAGGCCACAGAACATTGCGCTCCAAATATGGTTGTGTTGGTACTTTAATTCACTACTAATGCACTTTACAAAAAATCCTGGAGCCATTAAAATATTTCTAAAGGAGTTAAATTCAAAATTTTCTTCGATGTTTTTAACTTTTAGTAGATATTTTTTAGTTTCGAATAGAAAGACACTTTACCTCCTCCTTTAGTATACTTTTGAGAGAGGAAGAGATTCCCTTTCCCTGAGATAGATCTTATCATTATAATCTTTTACAAAGCCAACATTGTGGCTATTTGCTATTCAAGTAATTGGGACCTTTACGTCTTTATTAAACTTCTCCATTTTGTTCAAATTTCCCCAAATTTAGTAGATTTTTGAAAATCTTCCAATTCACCTACGATTCCAACCTCTTCTCTATTCTAGGCTCAAGAATAGTTCAGAAATGAAGTTAATTTTCCCAAATTTTATTTAAGTCTCATTTACAAGAGAAATATAAAAGTATGTCACCAGCGGAATTTCAAATCCTCTCCTCTCGAAAACAAATTATTTTTCATGATTTGAATTGTAAAATACTGCCAGCAGATGGTTTAGGTACTACATATCACTCGGTCACAAATGAAATATGAACTCTCTCTTGAACATGTTTACGAATTGAAACCTGGAGGATCTAAACATCATGTACACGAAGCAACATGGAATACTAAGAAAGTTTATAAATCCAGATTGATGAAAAGCACGACTTAAACAGAAAACTTTTCAACAACCCAAACAAATAGCAAGCGTATAATCGCTTTTGTGCAGCTGGGGCAGACTGTAGGATGATGACTTCCGAAATTCGTCAGAGCATGAATTTTTACTTGGAAAGGTTATACGCGTATCGAAAGCAATAGTAACATGGAGCATGCGCATGTCATAAAAAGGATAACTCCGCGTAGTACCGTACAATTTGCCGCATCGATTCGGAAAGATGAAAATAATGCAGGCTTCTACAAATCCTAAATAAAGACAGACTTTTTATGGATTTTCAATCGGTAATATCAAACATGGCTTCAGGCAACATGGAAAATAAATAATTGGTAAATATTTAACAAATCCTAGCGCTAGACCATAGTTAAACACAAACAAAACATTTTCCAGACGAGACAACCGACGTATCCTTTAAATGTCTGTAAATAGTTTTCAGAGAACTATTCTATTTAAAACTTTCAACAATGAACATTCAGTCATTCCATTGTGTACCCAGTGAACAATTACAGCAATGTTAGGCTTGCCAACCCCATCAAATTTGCTGGCCGTCTCGTGGTAACTACCGACCTAAGAAATCTTCTCCCAGCAAGTAGGATTACATTTTTAATACATCTAAAACTTAAGGTGTCTTCTTCGGATCAAACACTCATGCTACAGCCACATTACTGTCTTCTTTTCAAGAAAAGAAGCATGTGTGTTGTTAGACTAGAGAAACATCATCATTACTCATTAGTTTTGTGTCAACGACAACAGGAAGAGTGCCTCTGATACGCAAATTGTGCTGCTAAGTCAGTTTGTTTCGAAACGCGTACCAGAGTACCTCAAGTCAAAATACACCTTTAGCTAACGCGCAAACAGAGGGTAAGCATTGAATGTCGCATTTGACTGACAAGCACTGATAATGAACATCTCTATTACGGGAAAATACTAAGTGAAAGAAGGAAACCACTGTGACGCCGATGGAGTTCATTCGTCTAACACCGTCATGAAATCCATAATGGAAGTACACATACAGGTAATGAAAATATACGTTTCACAGAAAGGAAGAGATTTGAGAAGATCCTGGAGGTCAACAGAAATGTAACACAACCAAGAGCCAATGTAAAGATTGCACGCGAAAATAAGGTCTAAAAAGTAGCAAGAGGCAAGAGATAATGTATGCAGAAGCGCCTCAAAGTGATCTACGAATCTAATGAGGGTACCCACGTCAATTGAAAATTGAAGCGGTTCTATTGCTGCATATTCAACAGAAAGTCGGATTAGTGGGGCCATGTTAAATGAAGTAACTAGTAAAAAAAGAAAGCAAGGCGGCAAGCCATCAGAGGAAAATCCGAACTGAGCGCATCAGAATTGGCAGGAATACTCTTAGCATTTGAAACTTAGATCTCTCTCTCTCTGTACAATTGCTCGACATCTGCAGCAAAGTTTACAATTAACCCTTCCATTATGCAAAAAGATGGAGAGGAAAAGAACCAATCAATTTGTAGTATTTCGTCAAAAACCGCACGTGCAGAGAGGTCAGAAATTAGGGCCTGACAAACAATCGATATTTCGCTGTGAGAGAACAAGGATTTGGCCGCAGCGTTGAGTCGATTACCCCTAAAAATTTGTTACACGTTGCCCTTTGGGGACATGCAAGTCAGACAAACGATACCAAAGGAAACTTGGAGGTCCCTTCTTTATTCCCTTTCGTAAGCCGAGGACAAATCTGCCGAAATGTTTGCGGTGGATGAAGGCATGTGGGGAACTACATTCTCAAGTCAACGTTGACAAGATAGACAAGAGCAAATTCGTGTTCTCCTAGGTAAGAATACTACTATCTCATTTACTGTTATTCTTTCCTGGGATCTCGCATTTGCTTACAGAGCAGTTGTCATATTATGAGATAACAACTATTTATCAAAAGAGGAGGAAACTACACACTTGGGTGCAATCTCGGTGTCTTGGTTGTACCCATTTTGAACCTGTCTACCTATGGTTTTGGCCGTCTTCAGTGAACCATCGCATTTATACTACTTCTTCATTTTTTACATGCGAAATTTTATTGATGGCAGTGGGCAACAGAAGAATATCCAGTTCCTATTACTGCTGATGGGAGTAAACTGAAAGCAGCACGCAAATACCCAAATCGTAAAGTCGTCGTACTTGCAGAGAAGGAGCATCTGTAAGCAAATCTTAAAAGCAAGATATACTCTGTAGTAGCTAGTAATAACTCTACTTTGAATGTTTTCATGCGAAGTCTGAATGCCGTTTGGAATGCTTCTGATAATAAAGTTGCCAACGTATTCTACTGTCGAAGCACATTCAGATATATTGCACCAACGTTCGGTAATCACAGTGACTGTACCCTGATTCTTCATTTATCGTTAAGTTCATTGTTGTGTGAGAAAGGGAGAACGGAGAAAGACAGGATTTACGCAGCATAACGGAAATGAAGCCGTAACAACTCTTGAAAGCTAAACAGAGGGGCTGGACCTCTTTATTACTATGGGTTGAACTACTACAGAGAGTGTGCAGGGGCATCTTACGGTTACAACATCTGTGTATGTTGGGGGGGTACATTGCATCTCCGCT
>JAAAKL020016656.1:0-10938 GCA_010016065.2 Carybdea cf. marsupialis auct. non (Linnaeus, 1758) | reverse complement strand
TATCGTTATGAAACTTTGTATGGACACTCTCCTGGACCAGGGACAGATTATCAGCAGGTTTGCAGCCTCACAGACTGGCCTCAGAGGCCGCTGGAGGCCAAAAGTGGGTAAAAGGGCATTTAGTAAAAACAACTATCAGCACGAGTTCAAGAATGATAGTAAAAGTGACTCCACTATATTTGCATTCAGTATTGTTACCTCGCCCTTGCTCACTTCATTGTTCACACTTCAGTTTACTTAGAGCAAGTCCAGCATCTTCAGATAGATTTCGGCGTTTTCTTTTCGTCCTGTGCAGTGGTTGTCACTGTTGTCTATAAGCGCAAGCAAATATAAACTCTACAGACAGCAGGAATGTGAAATGCATCACTCGCAAGTGCAAACTTTTTCTGGAAGCAATAATTGGTCAGAAAACAATATCAAACATATGAGGATAGATACATAAGTTCGACAGGATTGTGTGGATTGTGGAGATTACTCCAACTGCTCAATAAAATCAACTTGAAAGTTTTTGATCGTCAATGCATCCCTTATTGTCATGAAATTGATTTAGTACTAAGAAAAAGTCAACATCTTGACTTTGGCATCCAAGATGGGATCTGTAATGTGGCTCACAGTTTCGTCATGGCTTGCAGCAGAAAGGAGGCTTCCCCGTGCCCGACTGAAAATACGTAAGCTATCATATTTAACATTTGATATGTTTTGTTTAGTATCATTAAATGGCAGGAAGTTGAAATCAGTTTAGTAGGATATGGGCTTTAATTACGTTCGTTTTCATCTCAAGTTGACTCATGGACCTAAAACAACCTTTTCTACTCGCTCTCTGGAGATAACTCTGTCACACAGATATCGTGTTGCCTGCTTATTGAAATGATTGCGATAGTTGTAAAATATGATATTCCTGATCAGAAAAAGGGTAATCAAGTCAGATTGAAGTTATACGTGAGGCATTCGTTTTCGAATTGTGTATTTTCAATCAACGAGTAGCACTTGCATTTACATATTAACATTTTAAAACGTTTGACGTGTTATGATAAATTTATATACGTTCAGCATTACACCAGCTTTATCTTCAATGACTGCACCTGATAGGTATCAGCAAAGTATACAATCAGTAGGACAAAGGAACTCAACGAAGTTCTTAAAGTCCATGTTTGACTCTCAGAAGGGGGTAATACCAGGAGATCTGTATTCCGCGAAGTCACATGTTCCAATACGTTGAATGTGAAGGACATCTTGTTGTAAGGTGTAGAACTTGGATAGATTGAATCCTAAGGAGTTACTACAAGAATCCTGTAAGAGGGAGGGAGAACTTTGTCACTTAATGGCGAAACGTTTAACACCCGAAACTATTCTGAAGACGTATTTCACGTTAGCGAGCATTAATAGCCCATTCGGAAGAATCTAAATACTTTCAGACGTATATTTGAGGCGTGTATTGCTCATGGGGGGCATAAATCAGAGCACAATTTGTCCCTTTTTCAAGGCTCTTGTTTGACATAGTGAATTCGTTTTGATTTGACGCAACTAGAACAGTATAGCAGTCGGTAGAAGGGTGACTAAATTAACAGCAACGATAATTTAAACTCCGTTGATATTGTGTCTAATCGCAGAGATTTGTGCTTGAGCTTATGAAAGGAGGGGAAATCAAAGAAAGGTCGCTTTCAATAAGTAATAGGCGTTCTTAGTGGCATAAAAGAGTGCAGTGAAAGGGCAAAAATTGCCACTGAAGTTCACCCCCTCGTAGGTTCATGATGCTTCTCTTCAAATTAGCACCTCCCTATTATAAGCATAGAACTAAATTACGAAGATATTGCATAGATATTTCTGTTGATAGCACTTTGAGTTGGTGATTACAAAAATCCAAAGAAGGTAATACTGTTATGGCAATGAAGATAACAAATGTTTGTAAAGTTTATGGTTTCGAAGTCACCGCTGAGAGTCATTTGCTATTATTATAATCATTGTGATTACTTAAATATAATAGGCGGGAATATGGTATGGGATCAGAGATTATGAGTTTCATAATCTCTGATGGAATCTAGGTGTAGAGGAGAGAATTTTGGTGGTTTCTTATCAGAAATTTAATTTCTATAGCAGAGAGAGATGAGTTAGAGGAAGGGGCGTTGTACCAATAAATGATTTAAATGAGATACTCACTTTTCTGCCAACTTTCAACCAATCACTATCCCCCACCAATAAATGCCTGATAATAAAGGCACACGTTCAAGGACAGCTAGGAATAACATGTTTAATCTCTACTTTTTCTTTTTACACATTGGCTCATTATGCGCTAAGTTATGTTATCCTATACCCTACATTTCGTGAAATAAGCATGCAAGTGTCCGTTCCCTATGTCCTGAATCGTTGGGGATACAGGATCTATAAGGAGTGTCAACGAACACAAAGTGAGTGAGGACGCAAGCGTGTCCGTAAGACCTTATTTTTACCTCTGCAATCATTCTGGTTGTAGGTAGAAACCCTTCCAACACATCTAACGTTGCATGAATATGCAAGAAGACAGGGAAAGGCTTGCAACCGTTCTTTTCTGTATTTTCCGAAACCTTTCTATCATCAATCGTAAGAAATCCTAAAAAAATGGTGATATAAAGACTCTCTCTCCCACCTTCCTGTGGCTCTGCTCAGTGGCTCGTATCGGGTTTGAAAGGGAGGAGAAGGGGTTAATTAAGTTTAAGAAAAAATACAAGATAATCGTAATACAAAGACAAGGAATCTTAGTCGTTTTCTTGTTATACGATGATTTTTATTCGTAAGAAGATACAATTTAAATAATGAATAAATAATATATCTCAGGTTTGTATAGTCAAATCTCTCAAATTGGCGACCATACCCCCTCCCGTCAAGCGTCGAAGGGACTGCTTTTTATGATGCCTTCAAAGAAGATGCAAAATAAACCAACCAAAATAATAAGAGAGCCAAGATAATGATATATCTACCTAACGTTTTAAATTTTGGCAACTATGAAAACTCAATCAATCTCGTCGATGATTTTCTCATGAGATTTCAACCCGTTTCTTGCAAAACCCAGTTTCAGATATGATGATGTAGAGTGACTTGTGAGAATTTAAAATAAATTCACATTTATGTTGCATTATGGGGATATAGAATTGTTCAAATGTGCCTAAATCGCGCGTCGATTTGAAATCTGCAATTAGCAGATGTTGATAGCCTGGGTTATTTTGTTTAAACGCCCTATATGTTATCCATGTACCTGCCCTATATTTGTATTTTGTACTATTCCCAACGGCCCTGTCTCCTTACGTCAGAATATGAAATTACTTGTTGACTAGTTGAATCAAGCACAGAGCCTGTACATTATTCCTTTCCTAACGGTTTTTAAACTGTGGAAAAATAACATGTCCTTTCGGGTGACAGTTAGAGGAATTTTTATATTCTCTTAATAACAGCGTAATAGCAATCTCCGCAAAGGTAAAAATGAATGTTTTGTATACATGTTGCTAATAGTTATTTCACACAATTACGTAGATTGACAAATGAAGCCAAACTCCTCGCCAGCAGTAACTTAAACAAAACCGAGCTGTAATCAAAAGCCTGGTTGGGTTCACTACATGGCAATGGTTACTTTTTGACAAAACATAAAAAAAACTAAAAATCGTTTTTCGTTGTTCTAAACCGATTGACATTCACGGGTCAATTGTTCAACGAAAGAATTTCAGAGCTGATAGACCCCTTTTGTCAATTCCTCGACGATCTTCATTTCCTTAATTGAAAGTAGGTTGGATGTTCTAAAAGACCACTTATAAAACAAAAAGCTCATACAAGGATAAGATATCATAAACAAAAAATGCCGATAGACAGGGTCGTTATATAAACAAACAAACTAATAGGCCGAACGTAATCCTTCTTTTTGATTCTATAGAGGTTTTTATGCTACCAAATTCCGACTTAATTGTTAAGACGCTACTTTTGGTTGCAAGCTATTTCTTGTAAGCCTTGCCTATCCTTCTCACCATCGGTAAAGCCATGATATCTTAAGACTTTGTTCGTGACCAAAACAAAAATTAACACATCAGTCGCACTAAAGCGTAGCTTTGTTTAGAGGCCCTTCGGCTTTCCGTCTGGATCACAGTGTTAAAAGTTTTCTGTTGGTTGTCTGCCGCTATTCCTCTGAAGCACTAGCAATCTATCATCAGCCGTTGCCTTTGACGGCTTCTTTCTGTAGAGCAATCCTTAAATCCCGATTCTATCGCTAGTGTGTGTTTAAGAGGAGCATGATCCGTTAACTAAATCAAGCCAGTAGTAACTTACAGCAGTCAGGGACTAAAACTACTAAACTTTTTAATTATATATTTGATGAAAAGTATATTGTTGTTGGGGAGGGAGTAAATTTGACAGGGTTTACAGATCTGTTTGTCTCTGAGAATCATTCGATAGTAACCAACATACTTTTCGGCCACGCAACATGCATTGAATACAATTCTATTCACCTATTAAATCAATGGTAGTGCATTAATAAAAAAACAACTTTGGTTGAAGGCATACGTAAACAATTCGGGAAAGAAAGGCATCTTGCAAGATTTGCAGAAAGTTCATCCATTCCTAATGCTAGTTCACATTTCTTTTAAGACTTCACAGGATGAAGCAACTGCTTGTGACGGTAAGTCTGAGATGTAAAACGGATATAAGATACAGGTCACCTCTTATCGCAAAATGTGTTCGTCGACCTCATTTCACCCTTGATCTATATATGCAACTACATGCAGTAGTTAAACACAAAGCAATGTGTTTGCAACAGCAAGGCTGATAGGAAATTAAGCAAGTGCAACATTCTTGAAAACAGAAACGTTTGTTGGGATCCCAGGTTGATTTGTGCCTTTGTAGTGTACATGTCGTTTTAACATCAATGATTTGACAAAAGGCAATTCTTCCTCTCTGTTTACTCGTAAATTCTACAGGTTTTTATAACACAAATGGTCTCAGAACTATCTCTGTACTCTCACAAGTGAAGCTCCAGTCTTCTGCCTTTCTACGGTGTGCATAAACGTGATTTAGGATCATCACTTTACGCTCTTCTTGGAATCTGTGTTGACATACCTCTTTAGGACTTGCCTTCTTCTGTGCAGTGATAAAGACTGGCTGTAAGTAGGAGCAGATTAAGGTGATTGGGAGTTGTGGCTGTGTTTGTAGGGGAGTCTTGGCCATAACACTTCTATTTCACACTCAGTCCAATATATAAATTTCACTAAACCTGTTTTATTATACTATGACATGACAAGAGATGATTAGTTACCTACTACGTTTGCATGTCAAGTGATAAATTACTTTATAATTCATGTTCTCAGCTTTCCATTGGTGCTTTTGTAGATCAATAGGCTCTTTTAAGGGGAGCTGAGGTCTTCAGATCCGGCTCCAGCTGGAAGTGTTTTCAACAAGATTGATAACTACTGGCCAAAGCATGAGACGTTGACCTAAAATTTCTTAGTATCTTTAAAACATCACGAGAAAATCACTAATTTACTGACAAGTAAACAGTGCCGTATAACAATTCCGTCTGTCACAATGATTACTATTGGTCAATTCCAGAAACTGTTATATTTGACCCGGTGAAGATCTTTGTGTTAAAGAATAAACTCAGAAAATTGTTGTCAAGGTTATATCATCCTCAATAGCCCTAAAGATCCATACATTTGGCTGGTACAGTGTACTTGATTATATAACTAGCATAAAGAGGTAAAAATTAGATAGGTGTAGATTTGAAACTTAGGAAGGATGCAACATGGATTCCCTCCGTAGGAGCAGGGCTCAAGAATAGGATACTATATTAAGTATTAGTGTAGAAAATAAAAATCTGTGAGCCTGGTGATTTGAACAAGACATCCGCGCTATGACTGTATGTGCGCTACAAATCTAGATATGGTTGTCTCGACGATAGCACCCTTCACGTTAGATGAAGATGTTTCTCAAGTGGACACTAACATCAAGTTCTAAGTAATTTAGGAACAAGCGTCTCTGTGACGTGAACAAGTAAGAATAGCCATCCAACGAATCAACCTGTACAAAGCCCATACACTGGATCTCACCCAAGAGCGATAGGGACTTTCCCGTACAAAGAGTAACAAAAGAGTTAATTTAACAAAGAGTAAATGACTTTCTGCGTTGTGCAAGATGGAGTTCCACAAGGGTTAGCCTTTTATCCCTTTTATTTGCATTTACAGAACGGACATTGTATTTTCTGTATATCTAAGAAACTGGGAGATGACAAAGATAGCATTTCTCTATTAGTACTGATACTGATCAGTAAAATGAGGGACATCTTGGTTTCAAAGTAGTTGCTAAGCAACTGAGGTCTACTCTTATCAATACGATAATCGATTACAAGTTTGATTCGTTGCGCAATCAAGTAGTGCTGAATGTCAACTGCTGTGCATGGACGTGATGTCATCATTATGTTTGAGTTTTAAGTGCAATGGTGTGTTAATAATGTTGCTATCATCCTGGAGGGTATTGTGAGTTGCGTACTTCTTCTGTAGGACAAAGTGTTCTGAGTGCTACAATGAGGAGTGAAGTTGTAAAATTGAAATTGTTACAGACCTTTCACGAATGGAAATATACTGAAATGTAATGATATGTAAATTTATTTCTCCCTCCGAAATTCCAACTCTTATCTCATTTTGATTGGCTTTTCACAATACTCGTTATCTGTGCATGGTCAAGAAATGCACTATCTTTAATATTTTCATCCTCATGGGACATTTAGTGTCATGTCAATAAAGATACCAATCCATCTATTTATAAGTTTTGCTGGTTGTGTTTTAGGTATGTACAGCTCGAGCATAGAGATGGATGTTGGAAAGAAAGAAGAAAAAACCTATGAATCTGGTGTTAGTTTTGAAGTAAAAGGCAAAGAGGACGAGAAGAAGACCTACACATCAGGATACTACAGATCAACAGCTCAGATTGAACCTGCTCGTGAACTTGGACCAGTTGATGTTGTCATAGCTCAATCTGACCAGTCACGACGGACGCCAGAGAACAGAGAGCGAAGACAAAGAACACCCGAGAACAGAGAAAGAGTAGTTCGCACGCCAGAACGCCAAAGAGCGGCAGAGAGTCGAGAACGCAGTCAAGTGACAACAACTACCACCACTACAACACGGAAGACATCACGCGGTGGGGTAACACAGCAGACCGAGGACGAAGATGATCTTAAAAGAATCATTGAGGAATCAAGAGGGAGGCGGCAGCGAATGAGGGAAGAGTATTACTCTAAATCGTGAACATTAAAATCGTGATTTCTTTATTCGTAAAGCGTTTGTTTCATAGTAATTTATCTATTTATTGTCAATTCTAGCTCTCCGGATACAGACAGCACTAAATTATTATCAAAGGGCGTAACTGAGTTACTGCCTTTTTACTACACATTATTGCATTCACTGTCATCATAGAAAAACTTGCAGGTGTGAGAGGGTACCTATCAATTAAGAAAAGAGAGCTAGGCCATCCTAAGATGAATACACCAGTATAAACTGTTCTATGTATATATATTATACATATTGGAGTTTATAATCTGAAATAGGCAGCTAAATATTAATCAACATGGTATTACCGATGGACAGTTTGTGGTGTGCTTGGGCCTGTACCAAAATTTTAAATAAAGGGTGAAGATGAGGTGAGTACAATCTTTGCTTATAGTACGAAATAACTGCGGTACCAGTTTTGCTATCATAGTATGCAGCGAATTCCTCTTAATGTGGACTCACATGGGCAATATGTGCACATGTGTTAGATAAACGGCATTTAAGGTAACGAGGCATTGGACTGTAGCAGTAAACTGATTCTGTCCATCTTTATTAGCTGGCCTCGTATTCATGCTATAGGCCACTTTCAAAAAACCTTGGAATTTGAGCTACTGGTATACTAATTATTCGTAACTATTGTACAAGTAACTTCATTGATAGGATATACGCACCAATAAGAAACGATAATGCCTGTAAGTTAATATAGACTTGGGTAGTTTAATCTAGTGATATGTTACAAGTTCTGCAAGGAATTATTTGAAACAGTAAACAAGTTATTTTTACTTGTTTGCTTGATTGTTGAAGACATCGTTACTATGCAGATTTAGGCTACATAGAGCTAACGTATGTTCCATCCATTACACAGGTAACAAAGACGAGGTAGTTAAAGTGTAGTTTTTGACCGACTTAACTGGGTAGATTACTATATCTTCGCCAGTTGTTGAATTAAAAATCTACAAGGTGTGGTAGGATCACATATTAAGAAAGAAAGTTGATGGACTCTGCTGTACTATGATTTGAGCGTATAGCCGATTCTTGTTGTTAAAGTTAAAGTTGCAAGGTTAGTAGTGTAAAAGGTTAGAAGAAAGTTACCTCTTAAAATAACCAGTTGTTACGTGCAAAAAGTCTAACAAGAAATGTACTGTCGGTGGTGCAGTGGCAATCAGTGAAGAGTAAGTAGCTTTTTTCATGCTGGAGATCAGCTAGATGTCTGGGTTAGCTAACTGATGACTTGAGAAGCTCGATAAGCTACATTGAGGACACGTCACGTGGATGTGATGTTAGAGTTGCAACACTGACATCGTTTGACAAATATGTGTCAGTTCAGAAACAAGCCGATTTGCATTCATCTGGGGTAGGCATTAATTACTTTTCTAGAGTGGGCTCTTTCCCTTATCAGCATTGATCTGATGTTACTCTGACTCCAGGGTGACAAGGGCTATACTAGCAACCCAAAGGCACAAGCGATGACACGCATCATTATGAAATATTTCGGGGAGCTAATTAATAGGTCGTGTATTTAAGAGTGTAGTTCTATAGTTTTGTAGTATCAGCAAATTCTTATTATATGGCATGAATATTAAAGATGCAGCACAAATATCAATGGAGTGGTAACGTCAGGCGCGTAGCGTGGTAGGGGACGTTTCCGGAGTTAGGGCACATATTCAAATGAGAAACAATTACTGTTGATAATGTTATGAATACAAAAAAATACTAACAACGTGCGTAGCAGCAATGTAGTCGGTACTTGTTATAAATATATCATGTGTCACCACCGGACAATAACAATGTCGATGACTTCCCAAAAAGTGAGACTTAAGGGCAAACCTATTTATGATCTCGAGGACAGGGGGAGGTGTTCCCCTCCTCCTCCCTCTTGCTACGCGCCTGTGAAAGTTCAGATGACGCCACTCAAATATTGAATGTAGATTAAACTCTGATATTATTTGCATTATGATACAGCTTTATTGTTTTTTTATTATTTGCAATAGAAAGTAAAAAAAAACAAGTTGGTAATTGTCACTACTTTTAACTTCTAGTTGTAAATCAATTGCATTGCTTGTAACTAAAGTGTTTTATTTCACGATTAAAATTGCAAACACATTGCTGAAAATAATGTTTAACTCATCCTTTCCGCCTTCCTGTCTTTTACTGAATGTCCAAGCCATATCAGAAAGTGTTAGACTCCAAGGGGTTCTAAGCCGACAACTGTGTTGTCTAAAAGATTTTTTTTTGTCACTAGGTGGGATTGTCAGTTTTTGGGGTGTAGCTGTGTATGGCTGTGTATTTGCATCATTCCAGGCATAAGTGTGGATGTTTGTAAAGACAAGCCCAGCAGTTCAAAGATTAGAAGAGAGAGCGGCATTTCAGCCCGTAATAGCACGTATGGGGCATCAACCAGGTTTAGTTACATGTCTCTCTTGTCGTATGAAGCTACTCGGATTCACCATAATTCACTAAAGGGATAACCTAAGGCAAGGTTAACGGGAGAGTAGGACAAGAAAAGTCACAACGTTACGCAGAATTTGAAAACAGCACCTTTATGATCTGTGACGTATCTGTGACGTAGGCTACTCCTGTTGGGGTTTCTGATCTTTGATATGCCATATCTCTTTTAACCATTGTATGTTAAACAAGAAACAATTCAACTTAAAATATGCATCCTTGCTCTCAATTGCGTTCATAAATTTTCCCAAGCTCTAACATTAAAATGAAAACACTTCTGTTAATGCAATAAGTCAATGAAGATATTGCCCCTGCAGGCATCAAACTTGTACGTGTAACAATTCTGCATCATTTGATTTTAATCTACAATAAACATACAGGCCTATGACTACAATCTACCTAACTGCGTACACCCTTATCTGCCTTGTAACTATCGAATTACTTGCGACTATCCCACCTATCTTTCACTACATTCTACTTGCCTAGTTATTATCTACCTACGACTAAAGTCAACCTACTTACTGCTAGCTATTTAAGTACAATTACTGCCACAACCTAATGCAATATAATGCTCACTATCTGTTCTTCAACTTGTGTACTGGTTTTGAATACAAAGAGTAGGTTGTCTCGGCGCAGTTAAAGTGACCAGTAGTAAAATATATTTCAGTCATTTGACAACCTAAGTTGCAGCATCTGATCTCTGGCACCCTTTCTGAGAAATATGATGATGGCGCTGCCAATGGTTTCTTACAAGCAGCTAAAGAACAAACTTGGATCTGGAACCTATCATGTTGTATGGTTTATCCAAAACTAAATAATGAAATAAGGTCTATGCCAAGAGTTTTGAGGAAAGAAATGCTCCTGAAGAAGTTGACGTGGATGAGGAAAGATGGAGACTGCTTATGCGCTCCTCACTTTTTAAAGCTATTATGAAACCCATCAGTGTAACCGTAAGTGAAGCACAGAAACGAAACATGTCATGAATGACGTGTTAAAATATTTATGAAGAGCAAAGGGCATATGCTCTAACCATATTAGCAGCACCATGCTAAAGTACTGAATGCATGAAATGAGATACAGCACTGATCAGGAGTAACTTTGAATTTTAGGCGCAATCATCAACACAGGTAATCAAAATAAACACAACTGCTGGAATTAGCATAATTCTTCCTTCATCTTGGCAACATTACCTACCCTCCAAACAAACTCTAAACAT
>JAAAKL020016655.1:0-10938 GCA_010016065.2 Carybdea cf. marsupialis auct. non (Linnaeus, 1758) | reverse complement strand
TCTTATTATCCTTGTTATACTTATTATTCCTATTATTCTTGTTATTCCTATTATTCTTATTATTCTTATTATACTTACTATTCTTATCATTCTTGTTATTCTTATTATTCTTGTTATTCCTATTTTTCTTATTATTCTTATTATTCTTTTTATTCTTATTATTCCTATTATTCTTGTTATTCCTATTATTCTTATTATTCTTATTATTCTTGTTATTCCTATTATTCTTGTTGTTTCTATTATTCTTATTATACTTATTATTCTTGTTATTCTTATTATTCTTTTTATTCCTATTATTCTTATCATTCTTGTTATTTTTATTATTCTTATTATTCTTATTATTCTTTTTATTTAAAAAATTTCATTATTACTCTTCAAAACTCATAAAACGTTTCAAGTGCTACTTCAAGTGCAGAGTTATTTTTCCTTCTTTCTCAGACTTATGAACCCTTTAAAAATAAAATTCGCAAACTTGCTGAAGCACTTCACAAAAATACAAGTCCGCCGCAATACTACCGCAGCTCTATTAGTCAGTTTTCGTTTCAAGAAAGTAAATGCAAAGATGTGTCACAAGGGTTAAATCAAATGACAAAGACAGCTATTGATAGAAATAAAAATGGATAGGGCCATTAAAATGCAAAACTTTGTTTTTAAATATTGCATCTAGACCTTACAACTAGATCAACAACTTTAGAACAGAAAATCATGCATTTCTACTCTTCAGAATCCTCCAAGTATCCTAGTAGTGGAACATCCTGAGGCCAGTGACTCATAGACAACAACTCGTAGTTCGAAATCAATCAAATGGACAAAATACATTATACCATGGATAGCTTATTAAGGCACAAAATGGCTAATCAAAGTTATAGAATATACAGTTCTACGTCCTATCGAAGCATATCCTTGTTATGTTTGCTGTTAAAGGTATGATCTCCATTCAACTCACAACGTTGTCGATCGTGTAATCTTTGCTGCAATGGTGTGGACTTTGTTGTTCTAAGCAAACAAGATACCACGCAAACACAATGAGATAATTTGAAGGTATAATAATGTCTATCGTAAATGACTGGACGAATATTCTTTTTCTTTTCTGTTATATTCAAAGTGTGATATGAGAGATAGAAATTATTTTTTCCCCAAAATTTTGTTGATATTTGAAATGATATTATTGACGAAGGACCAAGACAAACACAATAATTAAATGCCTTTTGCACGTCTAGAAAGCCTCCGAAGTTCGTGCTTTGTAAACAAGCCATACACAAGTAAGCTTTCTTCTATTAACGTAAAAAAGAACTTAAACTAGAAGCTGTGCCATCCTAGCTGTTTTCATAAAGTACTCTGAGATTCGAGGTCTACGAACTGCGTGCATCACTTCATAATCTCTCTCTGATTGTGGGCGACACGTAGCGAAACATGTCACTGGTTTTTGCCTAACATACAGAGGGAAACGTAACGAATGACTTTGAAGATTGTATATTCAGTAAACAATTCTCAGTACTCTCCGCTTGTTTTCGCTAGTCTTTGTATTTATTACCAGAATCTGCCTTTTTGGACCATGTCATTCTTTGTTGCACTCAATGATATGTTAGATATTTATTCAAAGAGGAATAGAAAATGTACGAAGGACGTCAGAATTTCCATAAAACAACTTGCAATTCATATTTGCATCAACATTTTTTCCCTTTCACTTTGCATTTTACATACATGTTCACACAAGAGATCATGTACAAAAGTTTGCTCAGGAAGTAAATTTCAGCAATTTCTACCTCTTCTTCCTTGGTTATCTTTTTACATGAAGTGACCTCTTCAGTTGAATGAGATTTATTGACATTACAAACCCTAATCGTGACCCAATGAAAAACGACGAAGGCTGAGATATAATATGTACCTATAATATATATCATCATGATAAATCATCGATTTATGGTCATGTGTTTCATGACGTCATCAATTGCATGCCTGTCTCATCCGAAAGAGCTGAGGCTGCATCGAAAGTTGGTGATATCGCTCAGGGTGCCATACAATTTTCAAGGCAAATTGGATTATTCTACGCATTTAACCTAAAATTTTTTACCGTGTTACCTGAGATAATTTTAAAAATCTGTTTAGAGGCTGTTAAATCGTCATATACCCCACACACCTCTGGTCACTATATCATTGTATATACATCACGCCTTTTACAAACACAGTGGCATGACATCTCCAAAAAGTAATTGTCAGTGAATTGAAAAGGGAATCATTATCCTATGGCAGTAAGCTCAATTAATCTGTGTTAATTATTGTTCCATATATTGTTTTTCTTCCTTTTAATAAAATTGATGTATTTCTAGGTGTTCTTAGTTTGTTTGTTTTGTAGTGTATAATTGGATTTTGTTGCCTTAGACGCACAGAATGTTGTTAATTATTCAAAGCTACTATTTTAAGTAATTTTATTTTTACACCAAAATGAGACAAGTTTGATCCTAAATCATATCAAAAGTATCTTCTGTCTCCATCACAATGAAAGTACAGAATTATAGATATACATAATTATATTATTTAATATTTATTTATATTTTGGCTAATACAATGACGTCATTGATATAGTACTGACGTCAGAATCTTTGTGAAGTTAATCAATATTTTGTAGGTCTGCTTAATTTCAGTGTCATAGCATCAGCTGCTTTGGTATGAAACAGTGCGCTTAGATTTCCATCAATGTTACAGAGGCCTTCAAAAGCCCAGTAGAGATAGGGTTGATGTGGCCCACACACAGTGTACTAAATCTTCTCCTCTACAAGCAAATAATGGCTGTTTCCACAGGAAAGGATTATGGGGAAGAATGCTGTTAGTACAAAAGGCCCAATAACGTTGATGTAAGTAGCTTAGAGAAGAATTAAATCGCTCCGGTTCTTTGCTTCGTTACCTTAACCAGAAGCGGAAAGCGTTGTAAGGTCGCGCGGAGACAAATACGTGAACAATATTAGGCTCGTGTACAGAGAAAAGCATGCCTCGTGGCACGAAATCCAAAGTAGTAAATAAACGTTTTCAAGGAGAACTTGACAGTTATGCGAGTTGTAATGCTGATGGGGTTTTTGTCAAACAAATTGGAGTTGCCGATGCAAAAAGTAGAAGGAGGGCGCAGGACCCTTGTGTTAAATATCAACTCGCAAATTGGTTCAAAAAGGACAATTCCAGATGTTGATATGACTGTCGTGCGCGGAGGGAAAGTGTTTACGTCGCAAATCAAAAGTTTTGGAAATAGTAAGATTTGACTCCTGATATCTAAAGGCAACCCTGCAATAGGCAGTTTCTCAAAATACCAGACCTGTAGTGTATATAGTGTTTCAACTAGGGGCGTTTCAATTTCAAAACTCTCTGGTCAAAACTCTGTTGATATCCTTTGTTCCTTACGCTAGCATCAAACAATAGCGTTTTGTTAAGAGAGATCTAAAACTTTGAAAGCTGACATCTCAGTGTTGGGAAATGAAAACACTCTCAATCTTGGCCATTGACGTTCTTGCAAAAAGGGCAACATGAAAATTTGAGTATCTTTTAGAAAATTCAAACATTTTCAAAATCTTGCAGTCACATATTCCCTCCGCTGTTCTCTTACGAATCTGTTCAAAGAAAATTATTTTCTGGTTACCTCACTTCAATCATTGATTGTGATCAGTTTACTATGAAGTCCGACTTTGTTGAATACTTGAACGAAAAATCATACATCAGTATCCAGTTCATGATTCGAATCTTGAGGTAGATCTGTTTAAAAAGTTAAGCCTTTCCCGTTATATTGTATATAGACATTAAAGGTGATCAATAGCCAAAATGATTCCTCCAGCGTCGTTTGTAGGGGTGAGGGACGGGAGGAGGGGGAATGTCCATGGATTTGCAACCTGCATAGCTGTAGCTGACCCTGATTAGCCACGAAGCTATCAGAACCACTCGTTGTGTTAAACTTGAGTAATCCTAAGATCGTTAAGATTTTCTCCCCCAAATACATACGATAGAAAGGATGCAGTAGCGGCGTCACGGGGGGTAGGGGACACACGTCCTCCCACTTGGGTCAAAGATCAAATTTTTAATTCGCCCAAATCAGATAACGAAACAGGGTATTGATTTGGGAGAAGTGGTTGACCAGGATCATGCCCATGACCACACCCTGTTGTACACCAAGAAATTGAAAGTTCTCTCCCCCACCCCCTCATTTTTTAAGAGCTGGCGCCGCCACTGAAAGGGTCAAGAACTGACGAGTACAGACTACCATTAATCTGATTTGTTCAGGCGTTTAAACGCCAAATACGTTTCGTTGCACTCTTCAAAATGCTTTTGCCTTCAAATTGTATTGATTTGGACGTCGTCTAATTTTTGAGTGATTTCCTTGGTCTGATTACTGTTCCTGTATTTACTAATAATTCCAGACGGTGTTGTTATTTGTTGCGATCACTTGTTCTGTCAGTTGATAGGTTTTCACCTCCGAAGTAAGTCTTTGCATGAAACGAGATGATGAGAGTACAACAAATGCGTTTTTCATGTTTACACATAAATCTACCTACTTGCTACCTTAAATAAAAAAGATCTTAGAATAAAATGTAAAAAAAATCGGTTTGTGATCATAGCACGTATGATCTTGCAATCTTTTATTATTTGTACGGGCAATTTCACTTCAAAATTATTTTTATCAAGAAGGGAACTGAAGAGAATGCAACAGAATGTATGCAGTGTTTCCACATGAAGTCTTTATCAAATATTACTTAAATACATAAAGTTAGTCATTGATTAAAAATGCAAAAGTAATTATTAATTATTAACACTAAGTAATTATTGTACCTATGAAGATGTTATTTGAAATTTTTATACTTTTGAAACATTTTATACTGATAAATTAAGAAACAGCTTATGAGAAATAACTAAATATCCAGTAAGTAAGTTAGTCAACTTCTTATTCATGCCCTGTCTTTGAAGCCACCTGTTCAGCCAACATAATGACTCCACAATCAACACGTATATCTGCGCATGTCCGTTTAACCTTAAATACATCAATGTCTACCGGCTCGAATAGACACGTCAAGCAGTGACGCAAACATTGATCCTCAGCACTCTTTGCGGACTCATCCTAAGTGGAAGAATACACAGATCGGTGATGTTAGACGAGTCGTATAAAAATGTTTATCAATTATGTCTTGTTTCATGAATTCAAATAAATCTGTTCTCAAGTTCATAGAAAAGTGTGAAAAGGGTATTAGAAGCGTTTACTTGTCGTCGCTACATTGAATGATCGTGCACGCTATCTCTCTGACGAGTGTGTAAATCATCTGCTGTTACCTAAGGCATTTTGTACCGCAGCTTTAGGGTGGAAAATAAACGCAAACCGGTAGATGTTAGCTAATTTGTAAATGTAAAAAGGCTTTCAGGCACCTGCACTTAGCTGCAGTGCATTCTCGAAAATTACAGTTTGGTGTGTGGAGGCAATAAGCACACGATCCATTACAAACTAGCAAGTACAGTTTTCGATTGACAAGTCCTTTGGTCAGAATTTCTTTGATATTTTGTTGATTTTGTTTTAAGGAATCGAACTGCCACGATAGTTGGTCTCACGTAAGTTTTCGGTAGTACGTAATTCTTTAACGAACGTTTGCCAGAACGAGGCAATTTTGACGTCATAGGGAACAAATCTGACGTCATAAGGAACACAGAAGTTCAGTTGTTGATGCTGAAAAATTCAATACGAGGCAAACATGTCGGCAGCCAGCAATGACGTTTTGAGCTCTTTTACACGATTTTACGTGAAGTACACTTAACGTACGGCAAAAAGAATAGACGGAGGCTTTTTAGGTCTGTACAATGAACAAAATACCAAAATATTTCTGACCACTGGAGGTACACTTTAACAATTGTACTCTCGATTTCAATTTTGGAAGCTTGCTAACATTTGGAAATCAGAACATATTTCACTTTCTTTGAAGTTACAGTTGAACTCTCTGATACTATCAATTCTATTTTATGCTGCAGAAACTTGGACCATCACAAAAGTAATGGACAAGAAATCAATTCTTTTGGAACCAACTGTTACAGAATCTTAATTGGCATCAAGAGATTGTAAAAAATGCGCAACACCGAGTTCCTTGCCTCAGTTGGCCACTCCAGAAGCTATCAACAATAATTTATGCACGTCAACTTAGAGCAATTGTGCATTGTCCTAGAAAAAATGATGTTGTCAACTGCTTTGCCCTGGACAAGCGACATGTTGGGTCAAATAGACCAGGCCGTCCAAGAGTGTCTTTCAGTTAACATATAAAAGCACTTACTGGAATGTCATCTACTGAAGTACATGCGTTAGCTCAAAATCGAGAAGAGTGGAGAAGAAATGTGGTCGGAAGGTTCGACACACGGCCTCCCGACGAAAGAAGAAGAAGAAAACTCAATTTCACGTGTTTCTTTTTCACACTCTTTTTATTAAGATCTTCTAAAAACTGCATTTTCTACAGAGCGATTCAAAAACACTTTTCAATGATTTTCAGGTGTTTATTGCACTCAACAGAACTAAAGGACCTGTCCTGGACAGCAAGACGTTTCCTACCTTCCATTCTTCTATTGGCTTACAACGGGCAAGTATGATCTTAAGCCAACCTGGCGAAGGGGCATCATCATACCCATCTGAAAGATCAACAAGGCTTGACAATACTCCGATCACTGTATCAGCTGTGTCATATTTCATACTTCAACTGTTCAGCTACCCACTATTAGGAAGAGAGACACAGCATTACTTGAATAAAAAGAGAGTGAAAAGATTTTCGCTGCTAGAAAGTTAGGAAAACCAAGGATTCTATTGTACCTCAGACCGTACTAAAAGGAAAGAGCCTGACAAATGCAGGATTGCATTTATTGTTCTTCCTTTACTGCAGAAATGCTGATAATGAGAAACGTATGGAAGATTTGGAAGAACTACGTACGTAATACTACCTACGTAAGATCCATAGGGAAGAGGTATACTGGAAGCAGACAACGACTGTCTTGCAAACAAACAGTCAAGAAAATTTATGGTAAAAACGGGTGTGAGACAACGGTTTATACCATCACATGTACTATTAAACTACCGTGAGGAAATTATGCGTGAAGTTTCTCAGGCCCCGTTTACATTATGCCGTTTTCATTTGAAAATTGAACGAAATGATTCCGGATTGGCCCTTCGTTTACATTGAAACGTTTTCCTAACCGGCATCAAATGAGGACGCTTTTGAAAACGGAATCATATGAAAAGGGTATCAGTTGTCTCAATGTAAACACCTGAACACGGAAGAATTTCGTGCCGGATTCCATAAGAGTCGACAAAGGTGATAATTGTGCTTTTGTATTATTATGGCGCCGTTCTCGCTGTTGAAATTGTCTCGTTTAGGTGATTACCTGGCCTTTTGCCTTCAGCTAATTTCAGATCATTTCAATTTATTTTCTTCCTCATTTATCTTGTCATTTCATTTCCTTTTCACTGGAGTCTTATCTAATCATTCTGCCGAACGTGATTTCTTTTAATTGTTTCTCTTCACCAAACTTAGTTATTGTTCCTCTTTGAATTTTTGTGTTCTAGCATTTTGTTTTCCAATGGCAACGCAGCCACGTTTAGTAATCGGGAGATCGTACCAGTCAACGTATTTACAAGCTCAAGACAAACAACCTACCCGTACTATTAAAATATGAAATGACTGTAACCTGCACAAAAGCTAGCAATCCAGGTTCGTGTCAAACGGCCAGGAAGGGGCATGTATCTCATCATTTTGCCAAACATTTGCCACTGATGCATTAGATGGATTTTATTCATTTCAAAGATGTTGTACCTCTTCTATCTTATCCCTAGCATACTTCGAGAATCGTTTGTAGATTCATGATAGGGATTATCAACATTACCTACACGCCGTAAGCTTAAATGCCTGTAGTGAATAAATCTATAGGCCTATAAGACCAGATCATCTTTGTTCTGCATACTTCTTCATATAACTTATTGTTACGACTCTGAACTCTGAAAGTCTAAAACTCATGTTCTCTGGTAAACTCTGAAAACCTTAAACTCTGAAACTCTGGTACTCTAAACTCTGAAACTCTAAGACTCTGAAGCTCCGAGACTCTGACACTCAGGTCAAAAGTGATTATCTTCAGTCATGGGTGTGTCACATCCGATACTCAACTCCTTCCCAGACTACTTCCATAAAAGCCTTCAGAGAAGCTAAAACCTCCGTAAATTGTACTGCATATAATAGAAGCTGTTAGCTGATTTGTGGATGATTTCTCTCCTTTTTGATACGTCTATATTGACAGCTATTTCTAGTAGCGTCACGTCCAATCCACAAACTGCATCTAGTGCCGATGCTGCAATTTTAGTTTTTTTAATTTTTGTTACTTTGGAATACGGGAAAGGGTGCGTTCAGGGGTGCTTTCAGAAGAAGTTTACATAAAAGTGCGGACGCTCTGCTTTCTTGATGCTGTAAAAATTTTAGTATCTAATCTGAATTACTCACAAAGAAACATCACTTTTCGTACTTCCAGTACCTACCTTGCGAACATTCTCTTGCATTCTCGTTATCTTCGATAGTTTCCTTTGTAATGGAGCTGTTGCAAGCAGCGCAGGGTAGAGCAACTCGCTATCAATAAGCCAAATATCTTCTTGACTTTTATCTATTGGAGGAACTGTGATCTCTTTCACAGTTCCTCAGCCACTCATTCTCACATTACAACATTTCTAATATATACAATTTACAAAACAATGAACGAACGCTTAATTACAATGAATATATTTGAGTGGCTAAGAATAATCATGTGTTAGTATTTGGTTGGAAGTTAATTTAAGGGAAAAGGTTAGTAATTACAGGAAGAGGAAATCAAACATACAAAAGAATCATGTGTTCTACAAACTCAATCATGACACCTTTACCAACATATTTGCATACATTTGTGAGAAAGACGCATAGCGTGCAATGTAAGGTGAAAACCTAATATATGTTTTTCCCTCTTCCGTCCTTAGAGGCCACAGCATCATAGAGGCCGCAGAGGATAAAAGTGTGTCCCTTCCCCCTCCTCTAAAATGATATTCTTAAAACATAAGCTCTGACAATCAGATGTGTGTAAGTTGGAGGGGAGACCTTGAAACCGATTTGTCACGTCATTAGATGAAGCTCTAGCTTAGGTATTTTATCATTCTGATAAACATACATGTGTTGTGCAGCTGACATAGTCAGTGCAGGGTCGCGAAACTTAGAATCGGGAAATTTAGTATTTGATCTCTCCTATCTATTTAAGGACTTATGACCCCTTTCTAGCACAATTTCATGGTCCCCAGCTCCCTTTTACGCAATATGCACATATGAAAATGAATACCCAGATATCCTTCATCACAGGGAAAAGCTTTAATGTACTCAGAATAATGAAAGACTGGTTAGAGTTTGTGCGTTAGTATTTTGGTTGGGATTTAATATCAGTACGAAGGTTAGTGATCAGAGGACGAGGAAATAATACGGTTACAAAAGTAACGTCTACTGGAATGCTTTGTCATGACACATAGAACGATTTTTCTCCCGTTTGTAGAGCCGGTTCTCAGTAAACGTCAAGTTTTTTTCAAGGGGTAATAGCAACAATACTTGTTGGTTGTTAAAACCAATCTCTATTTGAATAAGGAAGTTAACGTGTTCCTAAGTAGAATAACATAATCATAGAAATTTTTTTTTATCTGTTTAACGTCTTTTTATTCCCAGTCATGGGGTTTGACGGTGCCCATATTCATGGGACTTGGATTGGAGCATAGAGCACTTTAAGACCGGATGCCCTTCCTGACATCACCATGGTCCTTCCGTGAATTGGACCCTGACCCTCTAGAACATCTAGATCTGATGGCCAGGAACTTATCCACTAGACCACGGCGGCTTAACATAATTATAGAAACTAATAATTCAACTATTATAATATGATATAACATAACTTAAGATAATATAATATAATATGATGTAATATAATAAAATATGATATAATATAATATGATATAATTTATATGGGTGAGCAATTAAGAAACTTCTGGTACTAAGAGGCTTTCTCGGGTTTCTTATTTAAAAAAAGCGTGTAGCTTTCAAAAGCTGATAAGTTGAACATCAATAACCTACTATCAATCTCTATGCTGCATGACTATTACGCTCAAGAAAATTCCCATATATATGATATGATATGATATAACATAACATAACATAACGTAACATAACATAATATGATATAGTATAATATAATATAATATAATGCAATACAATGCAATACAATATCTTATCATATCATATATCATATCATATCATATCATATCATATCATATCATATCATATCATGTCATGTCATATCATATCATATCATATCATGTCATATCATATCATATCATATCATATCATTTTTATGACTCTATGAACATGGAACTCGCCAGCAAGGATGCAAACCTGAGATCATGCATGAATAATAAACGAAAAGGACCAAAACAACTAAGCCTGGTACATTTCCAGATCAAAGAGATACGAAGACTGACAAACAGTTGAAGCTGAACTATTCTGAAGAAAGCTAGCTTGACAAGCCACAATGTCAGTTTATTTGAATAAAATACTGAATAAGAGTGTAGTGACGCAATATCCAAACAACAGACATCCCAAATTTCTCTCTCTCGTTGGTATGGGACCGTAGCCTAGTGGAAAAGCGACGTGTTGCGCAATGCGGAGACCGTGGGTTCGATTCCCCGTGGTCCCACGACTTTTCAACTTCGAGATTTTACAACGCCGATGTCTACACTCGGTCATTACAATTGGTGACCCGAGACGAGAACACGTTCCTGCTAACACAAGACACACAACTGGCTCTACAGACACATACACTCTCTCTCTAACCCACGACGCCTGCAACTCATCTCACTTCACTGGAGTCGGGTTAGCTAACAGAGACAAGCAA
>JAAAKL020016654.1:0-10939 GCA_010016065.2 Carybdea cf. marsupialis auct. non (Linnaeus, 1758) | reverse complement strand
CACAGTCCTTCTGAAGACTACCAGAGTTTGGTAAGGAAATCAATGGCATCATTTAATGATGTGAGCCCACTATGCCTGATTTTTTCGACTCAAAGCAACAAATTTCCCCTAACGAATACCTGATTGCGCCTTTTAATGACAAGTTGATTAAACACATTAAGTTCTTAAATATCAAAGCTCACTTGCAGCCCACAATAAATAAATATATATATATATATATACATATATATAAATATATATATATATATGTATATAGGTATTTCTGAAAAGTCAATCCCCAGTTTTAGCAAACCGATTTATTTATTAAAACCAAACTCATAAGTGGCATACGTGCTCAATGCAAGAAAGCTCTTCTGAAAGCGATTATATAAATGAGGGAAATGTTATAGCAGTTTTATTTACTTTAACATGGAAGCCATTCTCATTTACTTTGCACACTTTTGAGATGATAAACTATCTGAATTCTCTCTCCAATAGAGCACCACAAATAACTTTGACGTGGGGCCTGCCACTTCTCTGGAGATTACATTGAACCTAAGAAATACATCTGGAGTTTCTCTGATAGATGGCGTCCCCTTGAAGTTATAGAAATTCACGTAACTTTGATAGTGTTGAATGATTTCTAATTAACTTGACAACGCGTTCTACACACAACTCTTGAATGAGATAGAACCTGCAAAGAATATGCTCTGCGTCATACTTAACGACATTCTTTTTCTGATTTCTCTCAGTATCTGTCAGTCATAAAATTAAGATATGGTTCATGTTCCTGTTCATCACCTTCCTGGTCTTCATCCTTACATATGGAAGGCATTTTTGAAATGTATACGGATATAGACTTTGCGGCAGAACTTTACTTAATTGCCTTCCACCTCGTGTTGTCTTCTAACAGCGATGTTGACATTTTCGTCTGTTCATAACTTTGCAACCTGCCTATGTAATTATTTTATCCTAACAGCATTACAGGTCTTATTTTCCATGGGTTTCTTTGTCTCCTACAGAAGACTGTCCTAAACCCTACATAGGTGAATCCAAGCTATCTTTAGACTTAAAGTACACCAAAACCCGTCAAAATCACGAGATTTCAGAGCATTTTCAGACAAAGGGTCACAACTGCAACTGGCAAAATAACAAAAGTTTGGACAGAGATCAATGCCGTAATACGGAAATAGAGACCATCCACGTCCTATAATATAGCAACCTCATCAACAACACTTCCTACGCAATTCTAGATATATCGCTACCGGCACCAGAAAAGGAAAGGCAAAGAACAGACAAGTCATCATAGCGACAAATAAAATTGGAAGCACACACAAGTATAAGATAGATATGTCACCAGAACCCAGTAGCACGAACATCCTCTCAAATTGCTGCTTATTTCAAGACCTTTACAGCTCACATCATATTAAACTATTCCATCAATAGAACGAACTGAGTCTATAAAATTAGTATTTTTAGAGATAAATTTGCTAATTTTCGTTCATATCACAACTCTTTGCAAGCAAACTTTAGAACTTTTTATATTGACTGTACACTGTAAGGTGGATGAGCTGGTAGCGATATGTAATTGCTATGGAATGAATTCCAAGCTTGTCACAGAGTAGCTGCATGCTTTGTTCAATGACAGAAACAGATGTAGATCTTGTTATGCAAGGCCTGGAAAATAACGGGGCAAATGCACTGCTAACGAACTATCCATAGACGAAGTTATGTCAACTTTCGCATAAATATCGAAAAAATATCGCATTGAAATTGATACTAATGTAAGCAGTATTATATAAAGGTTTGATCGATTGGCGACAACAACTTAGTATGCTGATCTCTCACTTCTTCATCCAAGAAGCATGAGCAAGCAACATTGGTAACTATGGAGATTTGATCATGGTGTCACTGTAGAGCAACAATGAACAGAACTGTGGAGCGTCGGAGAGCGCTGGTCAAAACTAAAACGATTTTTAGTAGATGCGTAGAATTACTCTGAATCGGGCACTTAAAGTGAGAATGAATAGGAAACAAACTCACAAAAGGCCTACCACAAAGTGCGCCTCGATGCACCAAAACGAAACTATAGTTTACACAATATTTACTCTACTTCTGACTTCTGAAGTCAGAAATAAAATATTACTAAACGTGCTCTTCAAGCTGAACCTCTTTACTGATTTCCACAGAGGCATTGTACTTGCGTGCCAGCTGTCTGTCATAAATAGCATGTAGTCTGCATGTCTTTGATTTAAATAAACATACCAAGTTCAATGTAGCATATTGAGACGTCAATGCTGACGTTTGTCGAAAGAGGATTCTGGCAAAATTTGACAATATGACTATATAGTATATATATGACTATATGGTATTGCAACCAGAGGGGGCAAAGTGTGCAGGCACCTGCACCTCTTAGATTTGATATGTTGTTGCCTCGTGCATATATTGCTAAGGCTAAAAGCACAAAGTCTGCCCGCCAAAGATTTGTCAAGAGACGACCACAGATCAAACTCTCATTCTGTATAAATAGTCCTAATGGATCAATAACGAATTATCTGTCGGTATTGCAGGTAAAACCGATTTAAAGATCTAGTCCTCTACCGTACCTGGCTTTACCTTACTGTACATGATTTCAGGGAGATTTGCTCTTAAAAAGTTGCCACGAAAAAATTTGAGGCATTGTTGGATTAACCCTACACCAAACACTGGACAATGGTGAAGGAATGCATAAAAATGCCATGAATGTTCGTTTCTACGAAGCCTGTAATACTAAATACGTTATTTTTTCGTCACATCATAAGTTGGAAGGAGGCTTCTGCATATATTTTAGCTTGTGTTAATCAATGCCAGAGCATGACAGGCACCAAAGATACAGTTCCAACCTCCCAATTTGGTTTCATGTGTTGGGACCACTATGCCCATCTGGTATTTGGGAGATTCTAAAACTGATTTAGAAATATTGTACAGTAAAGAGAATAAAGAGAAGGATAGAAGAAAGAGGACCGTATAACTGAGTCCTAAAGAGATGTTAAAAGGCTTACGTCAAAGTCCTCTTCACTCTATACGACCCCTCTTCAAAATGTTATTCCACTCCTACGTCTTTTCATTAACACAAACTGTTCCTCAGCTATTAGCCAAAACAGAGTTCGAAGCTCCAACATAGTGCTCTTTTGTAAAGTTTTCCATCGACTGAGATAATTCCACTCCCACTATCAACTAAAACAAATATGCGATCTTCTTCATATAATACTGGTAAGTATTAGAGGACGTCATTTCTCCACTCTTTGTTAGTAGGTTTCTCGCCTTATGGAGTTAAGAGTTTATCTAACAACACAAGAAGCAAGATTGTTTACTGAAACAGTCCATAACCGTATTCCCCAGCAGTTTGAACTTCAAATTGATTAGCAATGGAAGCATCATAATTACAACTAACATCTGACATTGTCTCTCCAACCTACGAAGAATGTAACTTTCGTGACAAATTATGTCTCCATCACACGAAGAGTGTCATAGAATATGCATGTTCGCTGTATTTCATGGATTATAATGGAGATTTATACAAGATGAATGTGATCCTTACAGCTACACGTGGGATCTGATCAGCGATTAAGCTTCCATGTTGTGTACTTGATGAAGAAACATATCCATACAAAGAAAGTATATGTTCCTGTTGATATGTTCCTAGAGCGTCTACGTCAATCTCAGGAATTACGTCATATAACTATCCCACATTCGCCCTCTTATACTTCGTCGACTAGGGCCATGCAGGTTGAACTGTTTCAAAGTAAAGACTGTCTTAGTTCTTCAATCAAATTTACATCACTTTATTCTATGGTCCGATCACGTTCTATCATCAAAATCTATAGTTTGAGTCTGTCCTTTGGATCGATAATGATTTTCAGCAACATATCAGCAATAGCTGGGCCACATTGTTGAAGGTAATACTGATCTCCACTTGTTCTAGCTGTGCTGTTCGCCAGTTCCAACATTAGAAAACAATTGTAGGGATCTACACCTTCTCAACCTTACAACTCTGCAGCTAAATAGTTCTCCAGCTACACCTTAAACTCTGAAATACAGTTCAAAGGTTTTGACAAATGTACAGTTTTTCATGCCTACAACACTAAAACTCAGCTTTGCAGCTTTTATGTTATTTTGGCGTAACATTTTGAGAAGGGAGGATTATTTTTCACTTCGCTGAAAGTCTCATACCCAACATCATCTTATTATGAACTTCCATTTTATGAAATTGGAGTGAACTTTATGCCTCGTCAATTGTTTCAAACTCTTGTATTGTGAAAACTGAAAAATCACATATTGTATTTGTTTTTATAGGATTTTAAAGGGTACGATAACATGAATTCAAAATGGACACCGAATGAGGTCTCTAAAGTCAAAAATTTCAAGAAAAGTCAGACATCTGACTGACGTCATATCCTCTCCACTATTCTCTATTTAAATGATTTTACAGTAACCGTCCACAATTGGCACCCTCCACAATTTATCTGTGGTATAAAATATGTAAGACGGATGGTACACATTGTTATTTCATAGGTTAATCTATTGCTGTTTTTTTTGATCATCAGTAAAACTCAGTTCAAGCACATATGTGGTGGTATCCTCCTTCACAATTAAATCAGATCGCAATTCCTCTCCAGATATGATTTACGTTGACAACTAGTTTTCTCTGTCACGGTCATAAACGGTGATTTTGTTTATAGAAACACGAAGAAAGTCAGTAACTATACGTCGTAAGGCATAATGTCCCCACCTTCCTACATTAACATGAACAGGGCAACCAGATACAAAGTGTAAACGAGTTTGGCATTCAGGCATTCATAGCAAGTTGCGTTATCGGTCCAGAGATGAAGATAGTTTGCTTAATGTATCATTGAAGTAACAAGTCGTCAAATTTCAGATGTTTCTTGCCAATTGATACATGATCATCAAAGCACTCCGTTAAAAAGGTTTTAACAATGAAACCTTGCATTCTCAGTGTCAATGTAATTCGATCTTCTTTCATATTTCAAAGATCTGCCATCACTCCCTTGCTGCTTTTTAAATGGTCATACTGGAAGTTTTTGCCTTAGGAGTAACATAAACATTCTTCATACCCAAATCATCTGCAAATTTTCGCATAATTCCTAGCTGTTGAGAATAAGAATATATAATTCAGAGGAAGAATTCACTGATTTCAGAGTGGCTAATAGCAATCTACTGGCACAACTAATCTATTTTCATGAATCAGAGGACTGTTTAAAAACTCAATGATGGACAGGAAATAATAACATGAAAACGAAGTAAAAGCAGACAAATTGCTTTAAAACGAGGTGACAAATGCTGATGACAAATTCCATCACTAGCATTAGACACATTCAGTTAGAACCTCAAGTATATTTCACAGGGACTTACTTTTGCCTAGCGTAACTTTATGAAGAGTACGATCAGGTGATGTTTCTAACCATTTTTTGAAGAAATAGTGACTACTTAAATCAAGCTTGGTTTTGATCAAAGTGATATTTATATCGTAGATTGTCATGTGTTAGGTATCAGGTGTTATGATATTGTAGGTAATAGATAATGCTAATACAACTGTGATTGATATTTGGGTTACAACGGAAAATAATCAGTTCTGTCTAGCAGCTTTCATGTCGTATCTAGCAGCGTCAGTTTGTGCTCAATTTTGTTCATTTCAATATAAAAATAGGGGCTGAGATCAAAAAAAATCTTCATTATTGAATAGGTGGTGTTATTTTCCCGTAAAATCAATTTCGGCAAAACATGTTTTGATGCAGTAATAACAATAACAATATCAAAATATAATGATAATATAAGAAAATACCAATATACAGGAACATTTCGCATAACATTGTCTCTTTATCTCCTTCAGTGAATAGAAGTGAATATATTTAAGCAAATGAATATATACTGTGACCTCCCAAAGATCGACATCAGGTAAAAAAGAACTTTTGGTTCATGAGTGATTAAGTTACTACCTCCGAATCAGCTATACCTTTCTCCCTTTTCTCATAGCTTTCTCCAGGTAGAGAAACCCCTGTTCCATGATCGTACCTTTCAAAGAACAAAGGAAAACGTTGCGAAACAGGCACTCTTGATTTGGTGGAAAGTCTGTAATTCAAATGTTGCATCACACATCTCTTTGTAGATCACATTTTTAAGGCCTACGAAAGAAGTGTTAATGTTATAAGGTCGCAGAAACAGGTTTACGAGAAGCTTGATAGGAAAAAGGAATAGAATTTAGAATCATCTCATGGGATGATTAAAGGTTGTGACACACAATAAGGAGTTACGAAGTGTCTAATATTGGCAGGGCAATAACTTTTCTCGGGTCACATGAAAATACGTATGACGTTGTGGCTAACCCTGTTAATTGAGTAAGTCGTGTGACATCTGAAAATTTAAGAATGTGCGTTTGTCAAATGCATTCTAATATGTCTAATACATGTGGTTGATAGATAACTTAGGTAGAATTCATAAGTGATTCCTCGTTGAGTCAGTGATTATCTACCTTGGATGGTTTGATCCTATTGGAAACCAGAAAATTCTGTTTCCATACAGTCCCATGCCCAAGAATTGCTAGCAGCGTCCCCAAATTCGTAAAAATGGTATCCTCTGATTGAGGAAGAGATTGCTTCGATACTCCCATTCGACAAGAGAAAATGGCAATTTTAGGCCAAGATGGGGTACTTTCAGTACCCTGGAATAAAGCAGAGACCTTCACTCTAGGCTGTGCGAGCCAGAAGAAAGCTATGTTAACATCACTTTGAGTAGTTTACTGTCTTTTCCAAGAAATCAAGTCAGATTCCTCATTCTTGTGATTTAATACGGAATCCTGAACAATAGTCGTTAGTCTCGTCAAATCCTTGCTTGACAGTACAAACAACTGAGTCTGCTTATAATTCAAATCTCTTTTCATTTTCAGGAAGTTGATGTATTGTGCCTTGAAGTAGATATTTGCTTGTATTTAAATAAACATTTTTCATATCTTAATTACACGTATTACCACGTATTATACTCGTCTAGTCCCGTTAAAGCGATGTCTATAATTACATGAAAGTAGGCTGAGAAATAGAATACCCCATCTGGGTTGACTATCAAGGCTTGAATACTTTCCCTTTGAATTGCAGAAGAAGGGAATGAACAAAATCACGCTCTGTTAGTGATAAGCATTGTTCCTCCAGAGAATACGTCTGGTAGTGCTCTATCTCTGAAAATAGCAACAACGAGGCAAATGAGTTTGGTAACGGACAAACAATATCGGCAAGGGGTCTTACAATGTACTTAACAGTGGATCAAGTGAGTGTTCAATCAAAAATATGAAAGGTAATGTTTATACCGAAGCTCCTCAAGCGGTGGCATACTGTAACTAGACCAATGGGGGGTTGTAGACATTTTTCGGCGGGGTGCCCTTTCAATAATTGTTGGCTGGAAAATGCGAAAGTAATCCATAACACCATTTATATACCAATTGTATACCGATTGACGGTACAGTTGCTTGCATCATAGTTCACAGTCAAACAACAGAAAAGCCAGAGTGAGCAGAAGTAAAATAAGAGTGCATTTTAACAGCAACAAGATATGCGGGTAACGCAAGATATTAATCAAAGATTACCAACTACATAAGGCTCTAAGTATAACACCTCTTGATACTCGGGACCCGTAAATATTGTTTGCTCTGTTTCAACA
The DNA here is from genome assembly GCA_010016065.2 of Carybdea cf. marsupialis auct. non (Linnaeus, 1758). NCBI lineage: Eukaryota > Metazoa > Cnidaria > Cubozoa > Carybdeida > Carybdeidae > Carybdea > Carybdea cf. marsupialis auct. non (Linnaeus, 1758). The sequence goes on along the minus strand of JAAAKL020016654.1, from coordinate 3,253 downwards.
CTGTACCGAATAGATAGTAAAGTATTTCTCAAGATCAATATAGAAGGCAATAGTAAAGTTTATTAAATATACAATGTGCGAGGAAGCATGCTCTAATGTAGCATACATTTCAACTAGTGGCGATTTTATGGGATGGCCGATCGACTGGATGTTCCTCCAGAACCTCTGCAACACGATTATGCCGAACCCCCCTTGAGATTCATAAAGTCACAGAGCCTAGTATGCTATACTTGAGTCAGGGCGCAACACCCTCTAAAACTCCTACTGCTTTCTATACCTTTCACGTTTACAAAGCTGGTGGCGAGAGTGGGCTGTGTTACGATGACCTACTCGAACTGAGACTACAACCTAGTCTCGAACTCAGAGAAGACTCATGAAGATAAGAAATTCACCTTATCTTACAAATCAAACATGTCTATGTACACTCCAAGTAGAACTTGTCCCCTAAATACATGGATTTATATATAATCAAACAATTGTATACACTGTCATGCAGCATGTGACTTCCCACGCGCTAAAGTTTCGCTTCACGCTGGCTTGGTTTCGAAACTATTTCTAATGCTGACGAAACGAAACTGAAACTGAGGTGGGATCTAAATTTATTATACATATTCGTAACAGGCTGTGTTCCCAAATCGTCTTCATCTTTCAATTCAGCGTCCTGTAGTCATGAATAGTACCCATACTTTTTCATGTTGTCCACACTCTTGTGGAATATTTACCATCCGAAACCGCTCCCTAGTTATGCAGAGTCAGCTACATGGTTGTACTCCAGAAATTACTCTCCATTTGAAGATCCAAGTACATCCTCTTTCTTTAATTTCTTTCTAGACAGGGCCACGCATTGTTGAGAATACTACAGTTTCAGAATGTACATGTGTTGTGCAGAGAGAGAGTACCTAATTTATCAAGATAACTGGATGTTTCTACCGACAATATTCAAGTATTCCATAAGAGATTTCGAGAAAGGTGCGAGCTGATTGACTACCAAAGTGATTTCAGGTCAAAACGTTTTGCTATAGTTGATATGCAATGGTTAGGCGTACTCATGCTAGATAACTACTTTTCTCCTCGGAAAAATAATCTTGTAATCAGAATCTCTCATCTTTAGTACCACTTTTGCAACTTTTTTATCGAACAGCTGGTAGTTAGATAGGCCGTGTGTCCGTGTGTCCGTGTGTCCATGTGTCCCTGTGGATTTTCCTTCGAGTGGCAGTTTCGGGAAAGTTGTCAAATATTTGGTGTTATTGGGTCTCTATTACGGTCATACGGTGACTCTGTCTTTCAAAGAGTTAACGTCTGCACTATTCAAGCGCTCTTAAACGACTTTGTATAAATCATATAGGTACAATTCACGATATTAGAGAGAGTTTTCAATGACAGCTGATTATGCTGGGTTTAAACGACATACGTTATCAAACATTCTTGAATACAACATACTTTTCAAGAGAGGCGTGGTTGTCCTTGAAGCCTTTGGAGCTCGTTCTTCAATATCATTATCCAATTAACTTCTTCATGCTGCTTCATCATAGTTGCAATCATGTTCAAAAATGTACCTACATCGTCTTAAGTTAATCAGTACTTATTTTGCCTAAGTTACATACATAAACAATTTGCGTCAAGCTCCAAATCGTCAGGGAGACAGGCGACACGTTCATCACATTTCTACTTCCCACCCTTAAAATTTGCAAATCATTACGTTGAATCACTGTAGATTCATTTCCCTCTCTTTATCAGGTTTCCTCGTTTCTCTTAATAAAGTAGAAGTTTTAAGGTCAACATGTCAACATCAACATGCTATCTCTATCGATTGCAGCTTCTGTCACGTGACCTCAATTTCCACCTTCAAATCTGCTCGTATCGAACTTGAACTCGCAATAAGCCATACTGTGTCTTTCTTCAAGCGCATCACGTCAGTTGAACATATCTCGGGTCACTAGCAAGTCCGTCAAACAAAAACACTCCTAGGATGATTTTGCAGTTGTACATTTCAACTTCTTGTTCAAAGCAATACACAACATCCTAATTGATTTAGTATAGCCTGGCTGGGATAGGTAACAAAGAATTCAATTGAAAGTCCACTGTGAAAGAATTTATTTCAGCTTGATCTATGCAAGGGACAGATAAGCAAGACATGGGTGTGCGATTTCTTTTATTGTTCAATTTGTAAATCTTTGTTGAACTTCGATTTTATTGTTTTGATATGTTTCTCGCTAAAACAAGAAGAAAGTAAGCAACATGGCTCTGAGAATTGTCGGATCTTCTTTGCAAGGAATAACAGGCTTCTTAATCCCACCGATTTGCTCATTAGTGTTTTACTAACGTTATAATTACCCAGGCGGTTATATATTAACCAAGCAGCGCCGACTTAATTGTTTGTTTCAAGCACTGGCAAGTGCCAATGACTATGAAGCATTGGAGTTTTTTCGTATTAACAGAAGTTGTTGCTGGGGAGTTGGGATTGTGTGAAGGATGGCATCATGGGCAAATGTGGCGGCCATAGTTTACAATTCTTGCGACGTTTAATCCGTAGGCTGCCAGAATCTTAAATATCATCTATCAGATTTGTTGGATGATCTAATTGGATGATGCACTCTTTTTTGTAATAATGACCTTGTTTACAAGAAAGAAGAGATAGAAAATATAACGATAGCTCATCGTTAAGCTTGATGAAGTACTCACAGATAGTGAGGGAGAAACATAGGGCAGCATGCAAATGATAAAACGATCGATATAGATCTCGATATGAACATGCAATCATTATATGTGATAGCTAAGTTTTGATTATGGTTCTTGGGGCAAATGTAACTTTTAATGAAAAATTTGAGTCTCTCGGAAAAACATGTCCCGTAAGCCTATGGCAAGAAAAATCAACATGATTTACCATCGAGGAAATGAAATAACTTTATCATAGATACCATAAATGCGTAGCGCTTCAAAAGTGCTCGTTACGCGCACTGTCTAGGGACTGAACTGTTCCACATAGCACACGAGTTCTATTTCGATCGCTTTTAAAAGTAGGCCCTTGCATGTTAAACGTGTGTACAGTTGACATCGACTCAAGAAATCAGATAAACTTATCTACAAACTTCCATTCATACACATGTAAAACTTTGCCTTTAACATCAATGTTATATTTTTGTTAAGTAGGGTTTGACCGTGCACTTCTAAATAACAACATCTGAACTGGAAAGTTGATTCTATGGTGTACAAGATGAGATCAGTTGCAGTTTCCTGTCACTGTGGAATCAAA
>JAAAKL020016653.1:0-10939 GCA_010016065.2 Carybdea cf. marsupialis auct. non (Linnaeus, 1758) | reverse complement strand
ATTCTTATTCTTACTAATAATATCATCATTATTATTTATTATTCTTATTCTTACTAATAATATCATCATTATTATTTGTTATTCTTATTCTTATTAAAAATATCATCATTATTATTTATTATTCTTATTCTTATTAATTATGTCATCATTATTATTTACCTACTATGGACATTTCTCGCCCAGGACGTTATTCCGCCATGATTTTTCCCCATGGTAGTCCCTATCCCTTGCATCATTTGTTTTGAAATCCTTGCTAGTAATATCTACTATGTGTATACTATTTTGTTGGGTCTGGGATTATTTTTTGACTGTTTGGACGTTCAAAGAAATAGGAACCATCATTTCTTTAGTAGAAATATTTAAGTAGAAATATTTTCCCAAGGAAAGAGTCAAGAGATACCATTTTTATACTTAAAAGATTTCTTTGAAAGCTGACTCTTGCACATTACTTCAACAGCTTATACGAAAGGCCATTCTGGCCAAAAGCACTGTCACCTCGTGCCTTCCTAGCAACCTCCTGCATTAACAAGCCTCTAACTCACTCAGGTCGAACGGATGCACTGGCTCATCTGGACTCAGCTAGTCTTGTCTGTTCGTGAACAGTTCATAATGCTTTGCATCTGAGGAGGTCATGCGTAAATGCGCCTCAAGTTCGTCCTTTGACACCCTCAGAGCACCGGATTTTCCCCTTCAAGCAATTTCTTAGCGAACTTGTAAGGGTTATGGTAAAGCTTCCTGAGCAGTGCATTTTTTGGTGAAGGAATTCCAGTTTCCCAACATCTCGGTAGCGTCTCTTCAGGTCGTCATAGAGATATGTTATCCTTGCATCTCTCCCTCTCTAGCCTGCAACCAGTGTTTTCGCAATGTCTTCTTCTCGGATCGCCGTTTCTCCATTAAACGCAACCTTCGTGACTTAAGCCTGGATGGCTCTCCATTCACCTTTGCTCGGCCAACCGGCTTGGGACCAAACTCCTCCAGACATCAGTTATAGCTTATGATCTCGAACTTCCGCAGCCCCCTCACTGCATCCTCTGTACCACACTCCTTCTCCAACACCTCGTCTAACTTTTAGTCAAGAGTCTTCCACTTTTCACTGTTACGTGGCGGCCACAGCAGAGGAACCTTCTTCTCCCACCTATCTACTGTTTTAGGGTGGTGATCAAAAGCACTGTGGTTATTCACCTTGCTGAGACCTCTCACTGTCTTACCTGGCACTTTACCAGAGCAGTCTTGCTCTCCATGTATCTCTATACTACGAAGGTTCAATAGCGTATCAAGGCGAAAGGTCACGAGTGATTCAGCTACTGGCCCTTGAAAATGCAGTGATCTTCAACTAGCAGCCAGCGGAGGGAGTTCGAAGTCCTCACTTACAAGTGCAGATGCTTTAAAGACACTTACGAATGAAACATTCTCCTAAACATCTTAATTTATAATAATGCGTATTTGAGCAATACGTTAATTGCGTAGAGAGGACTTCAATATGCCAGAAAATTCCCAAAATATACTCACTGAAGAATCGACATTTGAATGCATGTTTTACTATCTGATGTAAATGACTGCTTATGATGAGAAGGGAAAGGAGGTGTAACCAAAAAACTTTAAAAGATCATTATTTGTTTTTTATATACTCTTGATGTTGTTATGGTGTTATTCACCTGAATTTGGTAAATATGGACTTCTAAGAATAAATACTAGCTAAACTTCCATTTACTTCCATGTTAATCAGTGCCCCCATGATGCAAGTGAACGAAAGAACATGTACTTTTTAAGATTTCTGTACACCTCAAAGTATGAATTTTGCAGCAAATCATTTTCTTCTGGAATTGATGTGGACAAAAATTTTAAAATTATATTCGTGGCTCTATTTCTAAAAAGTTTTTAGACACTGATTAAAAAGTTGAATGATATAAACGACATCCACTGTCCTCATATCATATTTGAAACCTTTCTTTCAAATCCATCTTAGTACCATGAAAAGTGCAGTAAGAAGATTAATAGGAGCAATAATGATGCCGTTAAAATGAGATAAAGAAACACTTTATATTTTGTACATAAATATTAATACAGAAATTTAATTAACTTTTGGCCCCAATAACTATAAATATTTATGGTAAAAAAGATGCTCTATTAAATTGCTTTGCTGTTAATTTTGCACATTGAACATTTTCATACATTGTTTCTCTCGATGCTTCCCAACGTTTTTAAGAGCGGCAGGTTTACAGAGTCAGAAGGCAAACTCTTCAATGCCTATCTTCCAGATTATGTTACAGGGGAGGAGGAAGGTGTTGACTAAAGTTGAAATACAATGCACCCTTAGTGACTTTAACCAAGAACGAAGCATCAATTCATAAAAATGTATGTCAGAAAGAGATACCCTCAACTGATGAGTCATGTATATAAGTTAAGAAGCACAAATAACAAGTAGGCAGAAGATGAATATCAGTGAAACTCAAATCAACTGTTGCATCTGGCATGCAAATTTTGACCTTGCACTTTGAAAAATAGGCCACTCATTATCTTTGGGAATGCAGCTTTTAAATAGGTTATTGCGGTATCGAGTTAATGAGTAGGAATGAACATGTAGTTGAAAGGGCATTTCTTTGCCCAACACAAGCTGAAATTTTCGTACGGATAAAATTGGTAGATCTGGATTTTATATTGTTGTGAATCTATTCTGTATCTTTTGTTAAGCGAACCATATGTCTACTCTCAGGTCTTTCACAATCGTTCCCTCACAATCTCCAATTTAAAATATTTTCAGGTTCTCTCTGAATTCAATACCTGCTTATAAATCTTCCATGTTTGCAATTTTAAACATCAAAACACTTGTACCTAAGCACGTACTTGTTCCTTCAGCAAATATCAAATATCTGATATCAAAAAATGTAAAATTGATCCGTCATTTATACAGTCGTTAAGGTTAGTGACGAAAACAATATTTGATTTAATATTTCCTTAATTTCTCAACAAAAAACACAACTAATTGTAACCCTTAAAAACAGGTTCTATTCTTCCTGAAACTCTATCAGCCGTATATATATATATGTCCGTAGCAACATTTTTAAATTCCGGACATAGTAACTTCATATAATTACCCTACCCGACCCGCTGATTTCAGTACCTCTATCATTTGAGTTTCAGGAGAACGTACAGATATATTTACATGGTTTTAGACTTACATTCATAAAGCTTCGTGCAATACATAAGGAGAGCATTTCCGTTTCACCGTTATTTATTAAAGGAAAGCGTGTTCTCGGTCTACTGCATCAAGTAGCACTTCTCTGATGCTAAATAGAGCTCCTAGACTCAACTGAATATCCCATAGAACTAACCTTTGTGATTAGTATTTAGGATCACATTTTTAAAGACATTATAGTGTCGATGGATCTTGGACAGATTGATGGCAATAAATGGCAATAGATGGAAAGAAATCGAGTTGGGTTGCAAAAGATTGGGTTATAGATTTGAAATCATTGGTGATTAGATTCTCTATTCTTCTAGTATCTTTTCAAGATTATCATTTCAAATCCTCTCTTCTTAGAAACTGTGCAATTTTTTATGTGTTTGGGACAGAACGATTGGCCGGATGGCAGTCCTTCCATGGTTACGTCACATTGCTCACTGAATCTTTCTATTTTCTAGTACCTTTTCAAAGATATCTAATGTTTATAAGCTTCACCAGGCAAAATTTGGATAACAGCGCATCGCTTCTGCAAGTTATAATGCATAGAGTTTAAATGTTGCCAAATCTCACATATAATCATGGAGTCAATACAATGTTCAGACAAATAGAATTTAGAATAATGAGGTCTCATTTGGCTTCGCAGTTGCTGTAAGTTACCAGGATTTCTGTTTGACATCAATGGATGTAGCATCATCTTGGACTGTCTAGCCAGCCTCCATCTGGTTACTGTACCACTCTCACTTTGATGTCACCATAGAGACCAGTCAACTCTTTAGACGTAAAGGAGGCTATCAAAGATCTGCGTCCGAGTCTTCCCTGTGAAACAAAGAGGCAAAAGAATATTAAAAATTGATTTTCACAGACTAAACTAAGTATACTGAAGAAGCGTATGTCTGTGCAGTGGAGAGAACAGTAATCCCTGATGACTTTTCCAGTCTTTTTATGCCTGCAAAAACAAATTTTACGAATCCTCTTATCACGCTTGGGAATGGAACTTTTACACTAGATAATTCCCCCAAAATAGATATGAATGCCTAGGAGATCATTATGAAAGATGGCAGCCTAATGATGAGGAATATCCCTTTGGAAGATGATCTGTGTAAGCAACCAAAGAAATTCCAAGCTTTTTATTAGTTTGTTTATATTAAATGTTTTACATAGACGCTTTACACACACTCAGAGTGTCCATAGCGTACTTCAAAACTTTCTACTTTAGAAAAATTTAGAAGGAAATGCGATGTAGCCTTTGTGGCCATGTCATTGGGCATTTGTACATAAAGAGTTCAAGCCAGTAAAACAGAGAATATTTTTGTGTAGAGAATGAAAAATTACACTTGGATATACTCACCGTGAATTGAGGCGCCATTGCAAAGAAAAAACAAACATTATTTCTGTTTGTGGCCTAAGAAATATCATACGCATTTTAAACAAAAAATAAGTTGTCCTTGTTGTCAGTGGGATATAAAATTTGTGATCATTGACCAAGGTATGAGGAATGATTAATCAAATTTAGTTATAATATTGAATGATAAGACATTGCGTAAATTTCCCTTTAACAAAAACAGCAAAACACGATTGGACTTACCTGCACTGTAATCACAATTGGAAATCTATGAGTTCCTTCAGCAGGGATAGAACTAGAGTGAAATGGTATGATTACGAGCATCAAGTACAAGTAAAACATCAAGTGTTGACATAGGGGAGAGATAAAACAATTTCGGTCGCGCTTTATATGCATTTCTGGGACTGTTAAGAAATCGGAGGATTTTGACGACTTTATTTAAGCTACAAATTTGGAGAAATTCAAAAATAGCTGATTGTAATCCGAAATGTACAACTTGTAGCAGTAACAATTATCTTCACTTGCTCAGCTGATATTCTGCTTACACTGATAAAATAAAAGTTAATGCTTTTGAAAAATGACCAAAACTTTCAAGTTATCTTCTGATTGCAAAGTTTTGTTTCTATTAGAAAACAACTACAATTTAATTATGACACAAATATCTTCTCAATAATCTCCGTTACACAACAAAAGGAATAAAAATTGCGTTACCGGAACAACTGAAAATGTGAAACGGTTAAATCAGTAGTTTCAAACATTCCTTTGAAGTTCATTTTACATCGGGTGCTCTTCAGCTCTATTCAGCTCTAGAATTCAGTTGAATAATTGAACATTCAGATTGGTCTATTTAGCGTGAAATGTCTCCTACAACTTTATGTTAACGAATTTTGGAAATATCGCTTCGATAGCACTTGAAAAATTAGCAACTAGATACAAAATAAGTACTAACTACATCTACCAGGACGTAACAATCTTAATGAATATCATGCAATATGAATAATCATATGTTGAAAGGTTGGTAATCCTTTAGTGATTATGATATCTGAGGACTGATAACTGCAGTGCTTTAATTTAATGGTGCCACATCTATTCTCTTGATTTTCAAATTTTGAAGTATTCAACAACTCAAGAAAAAGATAGAGGCTTGATCTATTCGTCAGAACCCATTCTACAGTTGACGTATATATATAAATATAACACTCTTCACTTAAAATCATTGTTTCTGTACTCTAACTAACTCCATTTAAAAGAAGGCATAGATTGAGTTTAGAAGAAAAAAAAAATCAAACTTCACGAACACGAACAAAAAATCAGCATTTCTTCCCTATAACTTCTCATTGACACATGAACTCAAATAACGGGTTTCACTTACTCTATCTGGAGATTTAATCTTTCTTTCCACAGAGATCCATCTATGGACAATTCACACTCAGTCAAAGGAACACGTAGTGGATTTGTCACAACGACGTGCGTTTTCAGTTCCATACCGTTCTTGATCTGTTGAGGGACATCTTGGAACACAAGGGGTGGCTTCTTTATCTCTACAATACCATTCATACTGTTGACTTGACCAGTCTCTGCAACTTGGAATGTTGCAAAAATACGGAGCGACGATTCTTCGTTTAAGTACTGTAGATAGTGAACTGCACCAAAAACGAACTCTGTCTTGCTCTCTGAAAATATTGTGATTTTGAAGAAATTTTGAGCAGAATCAAATGGAGAAAACAAAATACATATATGGACACAACAAAGCAAAGTATCTGACGAATGAATTACGCAGCAAATGAAGATTTCAAGGTCCATGTCACCCTTGGAGTGAAATATACAATGCTCAACATGATCAATCTATGGTGATATTCTAGTTCCTTGAAGCATTTGAACCACCTGGAATTATGTACGTTTTAAGACTATTGTGTATACTATTAAACCAATTCAAGTATATTACATAAGGATTTCATGGAAAGATAAAGTAAGCAACGAGGAGGTGTTGATGAAAGTGAGAACAAACAGGAAATTTATTTATGACCTATGGATGAGGGAGATGAGTTATCTGGGACATATGATGAGGAAAGGATGACTTGAAGGGCACTTTGGATGGCAAGTTTCAAGGAATGGTTGGAGGAAGCAATGAGACTGTGAAGTCTCTTAACAGGGAATTGTGGCAGGACATGATCGCCCAACTCACCAGATAAGGCACTTAGAGAGCGAGAGAGAGAGAGAGAGAGAGAGAAATAAGTATACTACGTTACGAAGAGATGCGTAAGATGCAATTTCAATCGACATTTACCAGTTCCGGTCTTATTCCGGCTAATTCTGTTGTTTATGAAAAAATTTCAGATAGAGAATGTGTGTGAAGACAACTTACCATGAGATGCATCAAGATCCACTGTCTTCTTTATAGGATTCAGTTTCTCCTTAGTTACTCCATTATAGCGCATCACTTGCCCTCCAACTATAACTTTCAATCGCAATGCTTTTGCACCTGTATTTTTCGTAAGGACTGTCACCACGATATCCTGTCCAATATCAACTGAATCTGGAATATCTAGTGACATCTCTACATCACGAGGCATATTCTTGATTACTGGATTTTCAGATTTTGCCAAGGCTTTCTTCACTGCTGCTCTTTCTAAGATGGAGCCCTCTGCAAACTTGTATTGGTTTGTGATATCATGACGCTCATAGCTACCAACAGCCTTGGTACTGATACACGCCCCTGCAGAATTAAGAAGAGGATAGCAGCACACGTGCTTTGTTGTTTGTAATTTCTTCATAAACGTAAGAAACAATGACTGATAATCGTGCATACAATGTCAAATGGTTTAAGAAAATATATAATGAAAGTCAATTTGAATATTGGCATGGTTTTAGGTATTAAAATATGAGACAAAATAGAGATTTGAGACATTAAGGTGGAATTATGCGACAAGTTTTTTATGTCATTATGAAACCATAACACTCGACAAGGTACAGCATCCCGTTTCAGATACGCATTCAAATCAGTTGTTCCAGTGACAACGAGAGGAAATTTAGACGCTTTTTAAAAACAAATGTAATAAATTTGAAGCTACCATGTATTTGCTGACTTGGAGAAAACTCTTGATATAGAACATTTCTAGAGTAGATAGCTGCAGCGATAAGTTGTTAACTTAAATGATTTCGTAATTGTTAAGAACGGCGTTGGTGGTAAGCACATTAATGTCATTAACAATTGCATGGAGTGGTCATCTTCACCAGGCAATGGGAAAAATTCAAGTTAATTACAAAACAGTTTTCATGTAATCATGAATGTGCATCAAGATATAAATGCTTTTTCCTTTATATTTTGCAAATCCTTAGAGAAGGTTTATAAACATTTTGTACAAGGAAGTGCGGTGACACTTGTCAATCATTGCACAATCTGCAACCTATTGTACATTCTATTGTAGCAACTAAGTATAGAACCCTTCCATACTAACCTACACTGTCTCTCGAGATATATATCGCCTCCCACATCCGAGTCTCTATATTCCTTCGCCAGTGAATAACATCACTGTTGACCTCGGCCAAGACAAACCTTGTGTCGAATGCAAGGTCAACATCTCCCTCTTTGACTGCACGAAGCGATGCTGGTCCCATTTGGAAAAGCCCTGCAGAAGCAGTATCAGACCGTGAGGGACTTATCTTACAAAATAAAACTTGTTATTATTTTTTAACAAAATAGAAATTGTTAGTATGTTAGCATCAATAATCACATCTGTCTGTCAATGGCAAATTTTACGAGTATGATTGAAAACTTTACAAAAGGAATAGCAAGACTTCTTCTTACGTTAAAATATATTGCATCAATCGGACACTGTCAATGGTCATTTCTGGCAATAACAATAGTTGTACATTGCCTATTTTTCCTGTGTTATTTGTTCAGTAACTTGACATTGCATAGTATTGTAAAAATATCAAGGCCATCAATTACTGTTATGATGAGTTGAAAGAGGTCCATTCCTCGGATCTGGAAGGAGTAAAGTCACTAGGGATAAATATACACACCCACCTTTACCTTAAGTTGATTGGATATATTAGTAAATTGTATAACCAATCTACCAAAGAGAGAAATTAAAATGACCGCTTTGAGTAGATACTAGTAAAATGGGAAAGTATGTCGCCAACAGGATTCGAACTCGTAAACGTCGCACTAGCTAGGTGCGCTCTATCAATTGAGCTAGGTGAGCCACGTTGATAACATGATTTATTTCTGTAGTCGCCATATTACCTCCCAACTCTCCACCGGAGGACATCAACATCCAGTTCTACGTAATTTGAAACACAGCCTGTCTGCTCCATTTGTCTTGACCACAGAAGGATTGCTATCAGGCCCATCATGCTGTCTACAACCCATTGAAATGTACAATGTCTTTTTCAGAAGAGAGTTGGATCTCTCTGTTTTCGTAGATATCGTACAAGTTCCTCACAGTCTCTTGACTCCATTTTTGCCAAGAATCTTAATAATATCCACTGTGATCTCTGATGGCCCTACAACTTTCTTTGCTTTAATACTGTTGAACGAGTTTTTCAGTTGGACGGCTGCTCTGGCTCAAAGAAGGAGTCGGCTAGTGGCCGTGGGTCACGTTTATTCGGGATATCAAGCGGATTGTCGAAGTATTCCATCCACCTCTGATATATTTCCCCTTTTCAACTATGGTGCTATCATTATTGTCCTTGCTGATGGTCACTTCCTGAACATCTTGCTTCTGTCAGTGTCTCGTCCTAGCTATTTTACATCTCTGTTTTGCTCCTTTTTTAGTGTAAAGATTATTGTAAAGTTCCTGAGTGACGTCTGCTCTTGCTAAATGGCTCTTGACTCTTTTACATGCCTTTTTATAGGCTCCCCTCTAGTGCTTGTCAATCTAACATGTTTTTAAAATCATTGAATGCTGCCGATTTGTCTCTGATAGACTCCTACATCTTTATACTCCACCGGCACCTCTTTTCTGTGGATTCCTATTGACAACTGTGCATGTTCTTTTTATACCGTCCCAAATTCTCCCTCGTGATTTTCTCTTTTTCGTTAATCATGTGCAGTCACACATCTTTGTTTATTGATCTTCTTTTGTCTGTCACTTGATGTCAGCTACCAGACGTTAATGTTGCTTCACCACTGCTTCTCCATGTGTTACCTTACAGTCCGAGATATTGATCCTTTCCTTCCTGTAGTCTATCCACCTCTTATAAGGATCACTCTTATCCATGATCAGGTTTGCCCCTCTCTAATTAAATGAAGTATTAGTATCAGTCAGATCTAGGCGTTTGGGGAAATCCAGAATATTCTTTCCTCTTTGTTCCTCCTAAAATAGCTGTCCCCTTTGTGCTCAATGCTGTAGATACCTGGTTCTTCTCCTACATGTCCTTATGCTTTTTACGTAGGACATTAGAGTTACTTCCTGAATGAAATAAGTCTGTATGCCTCACCTAACTCTTTGTGCTTGCTTCCTTTCACTGCACTTCCTTACACACAAGATTCTGATCTTTCTTCTTGGCTCTACATCAACTACCTCTCGTCCTTTGGTCTTCATAGATTCTTTTTTGCAAGTTGTAAATCTGAGTTGTTTTTGCATCTCCCTTAGCCCGCGATAGATTAAGGCTGAATAACAACTACTAGTTTAGTTCTTCTTAAACTTTCCTATCTCTAACCCTATTTTCGCAATCACATAGTCTGGCTTATAAATTATCTACTTACAATTTTACTCATGTGTTATGATTGTTCTTTACGTCATAAGCTGTCCATACATGTTTAGGATACAACAGTTGTGCAAGTTATGGAGGTTTAGTTTGACTTGGTTTGTTCCCTTGTCCACTTGCCACACCACCAGGGTCGAATAATTTTGCGTGTTGCCGACAGGATGCGCCGTAGCCTTCCTCGTCATTCGTCGGACAACTTTCATTATTACATAGGAGTTTTATAGCCGGATGCCTGTCATGACGCTAACCGCAGATATAGCCTGTGATCAGTTACTGACCATCTTGCAATGTAGCAAAACTACACGACAGGATGAACCCTGGAAAAATAGGAATTAAGGGGTGGCTTTACACTCTCCCAAACCTCAGAGCTATCAAACTAAGACCTTGGCACAAGATGCAGTTTTGATTCCTAGGATCTACACTCATGCTGGTGTTACTTATCAGTTCTGGTGTACGGACAATTTCAAAGTAAGATGATCGGCGCAACAATTTTGCTTACATTAGCAAGCGTGGCTAACATACAGAAGGATACATAGAAGCAGAAATTCCTAGTGTCTACTAGTGCTGCTCTTGACAGAGACATTGATGGAATGCTTGAAATGAAGTGACTTACCCTTACTGCGCTCCTGCGGAGTAGCATCGACTGCTTGCCAACCTCCATAGCCAGGGGGCAAATCTGGTCTTGTCATCCAAGCATC